>OX457051.1:3451128-3694270 GCA_949752735.1 Lumbricus terrestris | reverse complement strand
TAATAAAAACATGAAAAAATATTAACAATCTGAAAAAGAAAGAGAAAAGAGGAAGAAGAAGAAGAAGAAGAAGATGATGATGATGAATCGATGATGATGATGATGATGATGATGGTGGTGGTGGTGGTGATGATGATGATGATGATGATGATGATGATGATGATGGATGATGATGATGATGATGATGATGATAATGATGGTGGTGGTGGTGGTTGTGGTGGTGGTGGTGGTGGTGGTGGTGGTGGTGGTGGTGGTGGTGGTGGTGGTGGTGGTGGTGGTCGTGGTGATGATGATGATGGATGATGATGATGATGATGATGATGATGATGATGATGATGATGATGATGATGATGATGATGATGATGATGATGATGATGATGATGTTGACGATGACGATGATGATGATGACGACGAAGAAAAAGAAGAAGAAGAGGAAGAAGAAGAAGAAGAAGAAGAAGAAGAAGACCAGCCATCCGTAATGCAATCCGTAATTTTGAAAATCTTTAGTGAATAGCCTACATGTAGACTCTATATCAGGCAATAAAAAAATAATAACAATAATCGCTTACTAATTCAACATGACAGGAACGTAGTATGCTCACATGATGTTGGGTAGAAACAGAACTGATGATGGCAAGTTTAATAGGAGTTGAGTCGTCTATTTTATCTAGATGCACCCATAATGAATTTCACCATGCATTGTAAACGTTGCAAGACTTTGCATGAGATTTTGGCGAAATGACTCGTCCCTTTCGACCAGCCCCTACACTCCCACCCCCCAACTGAAATCCTGGCGCCGCCACTACCTACTATAAACATTTTGAATGCTCATCCAACTTCTCGTTTGATTATAGGGTAATATCTACGAAGTGCTGTGCGTATTGAGATTGGGGTACAGAGCCTTATTATCCGGTCACAAGAGTCAAGAGATCAGCAATGAGTTACCTATTAGTCTCCGTAATGAGTCTCTTGGTCTTTCTTCGCCCCATTTCCGCAAGCGTTTGTAAGCCATTCTCTCTAATTGTTGTTTGGCGCTGTCAGGTGATGAGGAAACGGGGGGGCTGCTTGGAAAAGGAAATAATACAGGGTACAATTTCGGGAGCAAGGGCAAGGGGAAGACCGAGGATGGGATGGATCGCTAACATCATCGCGTGGATGAACTACCATTCGAGAGGATACTGAAGGAGACGGAGGACAGGAAAAAGTGGCGAAAGCATGTCCATGAAGCGACCAACCCTCGAATCGAGGATGGTTAAAGACAAGACAAGCTGTCAGGTCGGGAGCGCCTCTCACGTGTTTCTCTTGACGTTGCGCTATATAAATTCATGATTACAATTACGATTGTAGCAGGATAGCTGCTGAGACGGGGTTCGCTTAGGTCGAGAGTTGGACGTTGGGTGACCAGATGAAGAGACGAGACTTCAGTGGTAGTGAGACTTCTCTTATGGGCATGCATTAAGGGTAGACAAGATACATGTAATATTGTAATAGCCTAGTCGTCAGTGGCGGCACCAGGATTTAAGCTTGGGGGGGCTGAAGCCTCCCGGAGGAAATTTTCCATTTTCGTCCACCAAAATTTCTGGCGACCTTTTTCTTAGTCATCCGGCCGAAATCTCATGGAAATCTTCCATTTTCGTCCACCAAAATTTCTGGCGACCTTTTAAAAATGTTTTCAGTCATCCGGTCGAAAATCGTGGAAATTTCTAAGTTTTGCATGTAAAAAAATCCGGATGGCCTTTTTTAGGGTGGGTTTAGCCTTTAATAAGGTGACTTAGCCCCTCCTAGCGCCGCCACTCCTTAATGAACCGAACAGTTTGCCTGTGTCAATCGTCGCTGACAATTTTCTTAAATTGGCGATCTTTTGAACGAATTGCTTTTTGTAACTGCATCAGCTGCTATAATATTGCCAATGAATTATTGTAGGCCTATTGTGGATGATTATGCAGGTCTAAAGAGTAGTTGATTGTTCCAATCGCAAGCTCAGCGTAGTCTAAGTGATGTAGGTCTATTTTAAGGTTCTCCATGGGACATCTAGAACCATCGATTGTAAGTGTGCATGTCTGAGAACATTTTGCACTTAATATTACGGATGTCATCGGTTTCTTTCCAACATCTCAAATGAACACTAGATCTAATGAGAGAGGAAAACAGAATATGGTTATAGAAAAGTCGAAGCAACCAAAAGGTAGAAATGACGGAAAGAACGGAAGAATTTAGACGAGAAGGGACTGATGGAGAGAGAGAGACAGATAGACAGACAGACATACAGAGGACAGAGACAGAGAGAAACAGACAGCCAGACAGAGACAGCCAGATATGCGAACAAAGAGACAGAGACACAGAGAAAGAGACAGACAGAGACAGACAGAGAGACAGTTAGACAGATAGAAAGAGACAGATGGACAGAGACAGGAAGAAATGAGGGTGAGAGACAAAAAACGGGGAGACGAAGACAGCGAGCAATGGAACGGGAGATGGAGAGAGAGATTTCCCAGCTGTTTCTTCTCATTATTGTAGGCTATTAGATAATGTTCAATGGTTGCGTGTGGAATAGTAGTAGCCTACATGTAAGTCCAGGTGAGAAAATTGTCCACGTGAAATAATTTCTAAGGCGCACTTGGTTCGAGTCATGCGTTAATGAGGAAACACAGATTAAACACATTAGCCCTAGCTGTCCTGTGTCAGTCATTTTATGGAGTTCGTGTGTGGATGAAAGAGAACGTTCGACCACAACAGGAAGGCGACCATTAATTTTAGGTCTATGCCTTCGAATAAAGGCAGCATGCTGTGTGGGCTGAAAATAATCAATGCTCTATGAATACAGTCTGCCTCATGTAATAAGTCAGTCAACGCATTCATAAACACCTGTGCATGTAAGTCCCGTCATAACAGTCTCTGTCTCTGTCACTGTCACTGTCTCTATATCTGTCTCTGTCTCTGTTTCTGTCTCTGTCTCTCTGTCTCTGGGTCTGTCTCTGTCTGTCTGTCTGTCTGTCGGTCTCTCACTCTCTCTCTATCACTCTCTCTCTCTCTCTCTCTCTCTCTCTCTCTCTCTCTCTCTCTCTCTCTCTCTCTCTCTCTCTCTCTCTCTCTGTCTCTCTGTCTTTCTGTCTTTCTGTCTTTCTGTCTTTCTGTCTCTCTGTCTCTGTCTCTGTCTCTGTCTCTGTCTCTGTCTCTCTGTCTCTCTGTCTCTCTGTCTCTCTCTCTCTCTCTGTCTCTCTCTCTTTCTCTCTCTGTCTCTCTCTCTGTCTTTCTGTCTTTCTGTCTTTCTGTCTTTCTGTCTTTCTGTCTCTCTGTCTCTGTCTCTGTCTCTGTCTCTCTGTCTCTCTGTCTCTCTGTCTCTCTGTCTCTGTCTCTGTCTCTGTCTGTGTCTCTCTCTCTCTCTCTCTCTCTCTCTCTCTCTCTCTCTCTCTCTCTCTCTCTCTCTCTCTCTCTCTCTCTCTCTCTCTCTCTCTCTCTCTCTCTCTCTCTCTCTCTCTCTCTCTCTTGTCACTGAGTCACAACATGTCGCATGTGTGAACTCGTTTCAATCTAAATATAGATCTGATCATCGATCTCGGTTTTAATGCGCGACGAGGTGTATTGGCGAAATACTAAAGACTCGTCGATATATTAAGCAGCCAATACGTTGCGAGCAGGTGATGACTCGGCAACAGGGAATTCTCTCATGACAAACTGGGTTCAACGATTATTCTGCTGTGAAAATACACGTCGAGCTGTTCCCGAAGACTCGCATTATATTCATACACAGAGCGAGAGTCTCAATTAAATGCTTCAGATTTGTAATCCTCGATCATGTTTCCAATGATTATAATTTGAGACGCTTGCGCTAACGTACATGTAGCATGGTTTTGCCGCACGCGTGGTTTAGAATCAACACGTGAAAGGTAAGAATAAGATTTTCACTCTGCCATTTGTTTTCATAAAAAGGAGGTTAAGTGCGTATCGAACTGCGATCAGTCTTTAGCTCGGCTAAAAATTAAGCTAAACCGGACGAAATATGATCACGTGACGCCGTTACTTCGCGATGTTCTACACTGACTGCCTGTTCCCCAGAGGATTGAATTCAAGATCTGTCTACTTGTTTACAAATCCCTCCACGGAACCGGGCCTGCTTATATGCGTGCTTACTGCATCGGGACGCACTCCTCCGCCTCCGGGTTGCGACTTAGATCGCTCGACAAAAGCGATCCTCGCGTACGGTGGAAGAAAACACGTTTTGGTGACCGCGCCTTCTAAGTGGCCGGCCCCAGATATTGGAACAGTCTTCCTCCTGTCCTGCGAGCGGCTGGCTCAGTTGACTCCTTCAAATTTGAACTTAAGACTCATTTATTCCTCAAGGCCTATCCCGCTATCCTGTTTAGTAGGCTATGAGAGGCGCCCTTGTAACGCCATGGCTGTGTTACGGCGCCATAGAAATCGTCATTGTTATTATTATTATTATTATTATTATTATAATAATAATTATAATAATAATAATAATAATAACTGTCGGATTATATAGCATTGTTACAAAGGCAATGTGGAAGAGAAGCAGATGGCGTTTCCCCGCTGGACTGCCACCGAGATTCTTTGAAGAAGATAGCTTGTTTCGAGTCTGTCGAAATAATATTAATTATTATTATTATTATTATTATTATAATTATTATTATTATTATTATTATTAAAGCGAAAAAAGTTTCGGCGGGAAAATTTACTCTGCACGTGCATGGCTTACGAGAGAAATTCGGGCCACTATATCTTTGGGCTTAATGAGAAAAAGTTTAGAGACTAATATTAGTGACAAACGTGCTGCAGGTATACGACCTATAATTTTATATTTATATATAAATATGATTTTGTCCAGTTGCTAACCTGAAGTTTAAACTAATTGAAGTTAATTTTTCTTTGCAATTTAATACTAAAAAGGGGTCATTGCATAATTACGTAACGCTCGAGGGTTGGTGGGTGGGGAAATTGAAAACGTTATGAAACGTTACGTGGGTGGGTGGGGGAAGTTGAACGTTACGTAACGCCTTGATTTTTTATTAATGAATATTAAATTACAATCGAATGACACTTCAGACATGATGTGATCGAAGTTTAAACTTCGTGACATTGATTTGACACGTAACCGAAGTTGGTCTATAAGCCTAGATACGGTATATGACAAGAAATTCGCCAGCAGACACCTGTTACCTGCCTGCATTTCTGTTCTTTCGCTTGAGCAAACCGGAAATCGCCGCTCGAATTATTGTTTGGATCTGTGATAGTTTTATCAAGAGAACAGCGTGGTAGGTCTAATTCCCCTTGGATTCCTGACATCAAAGAACCACTTTTATTTGGAGCATATTTTTCTTCGTGGTGCATAGACACGAACCTCAAACATTTAAAACTGATACTCAACAGAACTCAGCAGTATTTCTACTAACAATCAATGGCGGCGCTAGGGGGCGGCTGGGGGCTAAGTCCCCCCTACAAGAGGCTCGGCCCCCCTAAAAAAAAGGGCCATCCGAAAAATTTTACAGTGAAATATGCACGATTTTGGGCTGACGACTAAAAAAAAAGTCGTCAGAAATTTTGGCGGCGAAAATGGAAAATTTTCATGAGATTTCGGTCGAGGCTTCAGCCCCCCCGAAACTGAAATCCTGGCGCCGCCACTGCTAACAATATTTTCAATGTACCCAGACTAAGCAAATAAATAGTTCATCCTAATTTTGATTAATTGTTAATGAGCAATTTAGTCCGTGAAACTTTTCAGCAGTGCGTAAAAGTTTATTCTTGGGGTAAAATTTAAGATAATTGCAGTTCAAGCATGACTGTCATTTATATACATAAAGCATTATGTAGCCTATATTTTAAGGCTATTATAATTGTCTACTGTACAATTATAATTCACATAGCCTACTATATTAAATTCGCTATGAAAATATGCATTATAAAATAATACGATTTCGCATAGACTTGGTAGACCTAAAACTTCACTGATTTTCGTACAAATAGCGTTACGCAACGCTGGGGCGGGTGGGTGGGTGGGTCAAGGGAAGCGTTGCGAAGCGTTGTTACACTTAAAAAACGGTCATTTTCGGCGTTACGTAATTAGCCTATGCAATGACCTCAAATGCATAAATAATAAACTTTTTTATATTATGTAGCTACCTAGTCCGGGCCTCTAAAGTCGCCGGGCCCGTGGGCATTTTCCACTCCCACTTTCTGGCTATGTAAGAATAATAATATTATTGTTGCATTAGTCCAGTGTGTAGGACTGTACCGTCAATAATTTATAATAGGCGAAGCATTCGTTTGGCTTCGAAGTAAGCCTATTCGTTTTGAACTTTGACCAATAATAATAATAATGTCTATGTGTAGGTCTCTATCATCGTCCCCGTTATCAGCTGTACATGTATATTGTATAATAGGCCCACACAACACCACTTGATATAATATGAAGCAACACGGCAACAAGTGTGTGTAAATATCAACCTCACGTTTCTATGCTCATTCAGACAAAGTATTATAATTATGGCTATTACTTCGATCGAGAGCTAAATAATTCTTAAAGGCTATAAAGCTGTGAAATACAATCGTCGTGATTGGTCGTAAATTAAAGTAGCCTAGAGTGTCGTATGTATCGCCAAAGAGAAATTGTGGAGTGTGGACTGCTCGTCGAAACAAGATGGACAGAACAGATAGTGTATACATTCTCACTGATTCAGACAGTAAGCCTGAGCGAAAGCTGACGTGAGATATGATTATAGTCAGCAAATCTGTCAACGTGTAAGCCCTAATATAGCCTAACAATTCGGAGAAGCCCAGGTAGGTTCAGTCTGGTATCGATCCTATGTCGTGCATTATCACTTTTATTATACTGACCTTGTTATTGCCTTTCTCGTCTGTCAGTGTCATATGCTTATGTAACTTGGATCACAAGCTATAGGCCTAACTTTGTTTTCACCTGGGCTTACGAGAGTAACTCAGGGTCCCTAGGTAGGGCACTCGCAGTTCCCTAATCGATCCTAAGGCCTAGTTAGAAACGTATTGGATAGACAAAAAAATTAAATGATAAAACTGCAGTTGCGATCTACAATTTTGTAGTTCATCCATAAAATAAAATGATTTTACTTCGTTGAGTTTTAAACACCGATGGTTGTTGATTTGCTAATTTTCTCTGCATATCACATAATATTATATTCAAAAGGGTATAAAATTAATCACAAACCTTTCTATGCATTAAGCTTAAATATACCTAACTCCGGCTGCTAAAAGTCGTCGTGCCATGATTGTGCATTTGCCCCACCAACTTTCTGCGACCCTGAGTTGGTCTAGAGAGCGTATAGGCACCTTTTCTCGCTCAGTGTAGGCCCTAGGCTACCGAGTGTCATGATATCAGCCTGAGTAAGTGAGTATTGCACATTTTTGTCACTAAATCTGAATCTACTGTATACAGTGTATAATAATAATAATAATAATAATAATAATAATAATAATAATAATAATAAATAATAATTATGATATTTTAATGCTATAGCAACGCCTGCAAACGCACTGCGCTTTACATGTACAAGTTATGCAGCGTTCCTACTAATTAACATCAGACTTAACTATTATTATTATTAAACAGAGTAGACACTAGACAGCCTGCAATACACGTTGCTGATATCAGCCTACAAAGCATATCCACCCAACAGGAGTTCGAACTCGTTATCTCTCGCTCTCCATGCCAGAGAGGGAGGTATGAACTAAGAACAATGATTATTTATCTCAACTGCATAACAGATCTATCTCTCTTTGTCTAGAGATAGAGGTGTTGAAGCCATCGGAAATCAATGGACAAAACGTAGGCTATAGGAGATAATTCTGAGTCTAGCCATAAACAAAGGCATGTTGCTTTCTCTTATCAGAGATGGCCGCCACGAAGAACGAGTTCATTCAAAGATAGCTAAGTGACAACAGAGGCTTATCAGGCATTTAGTGATCACAGACACGCTCGCCGATATTGGCCCGGTAAATTTCAATAAGTTGGATTTCATTCTATTCTATTCTATTCTATTTTGGGATTTATAAAGCGCCTCTCACAGTACAACCTAATCAGAGGTGCTCCCAGTGCGAAGAACTCCTGGAAAAAGAAAAGTCTTAAGACAACGAGCAGAAAAAGTAAAACCTCCAGATAAAATCTGGGAACGAATAATAGGCCTAGTAGGAACGCCATTCCACAGTAAAGGGCAGACAGAGGCAAAGGCGCGATGTTGGGCTGTGGCAGTCCGAGATCGTGGTGCAAGAAGATCATGACGGTCTACAGAGCGGAGAGGACGTCCAACGGTAGCAGAGTAAGGCTTCCTAATAAGATCACAAAGGTAGCGAGGCGCTTGACCCAAAAACACCTTATAGGTAAGAAAAAGAATTTTATATTGAATCCGGGCAGTCAAAGGTGAAAGATAACAGACTTCGGAGTCAATTATCCGTGACGTTTGCTTGTTACAAGTTTTCTGTTTACTCAATTCATTTGCTGATTGATAAGAACGTTGCAGTCTACAAATAATCGTAAAAGAGTATACGTCCACCACCTGCATTGGTGTTTAGACGCATGGCTAATGCAAAGTCCTACTCGCAAGTACCGTAGTTATAATATTTTGAAATCCCGAGGGATCTGAGGCAGGCTACATCGGGTAAAAAATGGTGTAGGCCTATAAATAATAATGATAAATAATAATGATAATAATAATAATAATAATAAAAATAATAATAATAATAACAATAAATAAATAAATAATCTCTAAGTCCCTCGGAGTGAAATATCTCGAGGGAAAACAAATAAGAAACTGAATGAAAATGCAATTTTTAATAATAAAAATAACATATTATGTTTAGTAAATGATTGTTATAATAAAAAGTAATAATAATAAAAGATTGTTTTTTGTTCGTTCGCTACCTAGAGATGAATCTTCCCAACGCGGTTACCTCTCCATGAAAATATCCTCATAGCCATCAAACATTCAACGACACAAACAGAATGCATCGCAACATTCGTCACCATCTCATCTCGTTGTGGTGTTGCATGATGCTACTGTGGAGAACTGATGCGTCCTCAAATGTCACTACAAACAACGACAATCGCAACAATAGCCATCCAACAAAAACATCAGATAGTATCAGTCGTTATATTACTCCATCCACGTCAGAGAATAGAATTTCGAACAGCAGTGCGGTGAATAGATCACGAACCTCTTCTGATCGGTCATTTGACGTTACAACCGAATCCTCCTCTCCAATGAGACTGTTCAACTCGAACAATTCAATTCCAGGCAATTGGAGCAAAACCCCGATCAGCCCCAGTTCCATCTGTCGTCTGACGGCCGTAGATTCCACCCTTCACGAAACGATCAGGACTTTAATTGTCGACGAAGGGGTCAAACTGTTGGAGTACCATCTCGTCTTTACCAACTACTCCATCAATCCACTGCAGGCCATTTCCAGGTATGCCTACAAACTGGAGTCGTGGGCAAGGGCGTCGTCCCGACACGGACAGACCCTCCTGTCGCTTGCCTTCAACTACGGCATCCTCTCCCTCCGAACGCTCAGCTTTGGAACGGATGCCTTGATCGTGGAGATGGTCGACACTCCAAGTGGTTGCGTCGTCGGGATGGACGAGGAGCAGGTGGTCGCTCAGCTGCTGTACCTGCTGAGCCGTGACTTCAAGGACACGGAAGAGATGATGCTCGAAGGCGAGGAAAGAATCTGCCACGAGGTGATCGTCGACGTTCATGGTTATGCAAAGTTCAAGGATCAGTGCTTCAAGAGCAGCGGTGCGTCAGACGAACTGGTCGAAACTGACGCAGGGAACTTCTGGATCAATCTCCTGTACACGATGTTGATGCTCGTCAGGTTCGGAGTCATCTTCTTTGGTCCGCTTCTACTGACGTCAGCCGTCGGAAAGTTGTCTCGGAAGAGCATTCCATACGTCGTTAAGCTCAAGGAACCGCTTAAGAAGAAGGTTGTTATTGCTACACTCGATACGGTGCTCGATAAAATAAAAGCAGAGCGGACGATCGCTCTGCGTCCGGAGAAAGGCTTTCCAAAACTCGCAAAGGCCTTGAGTGAGTTGAAACCAACCCCGGGAGAACCATTCGACGTCCAGATCCCTCAGTACGACATTCTCGTCAGCTACAAGCGACTGCTAACAGAGAACCGCGTTCCGGTTGGACTCTGGCGCAGCATAGGTCGGGCGATCTTCTACTGCAAGATAAGGAACGTGGGACCTTTCCAGACCTGTTGCACGGTCAACATGTTTGCCAGCTGTCCGTGTGTCGACCGGGTGACGCCTTGGTCGCACTTCTGGCGCAAGGTCGGGCTGGCTCTGATGGCCGTTTGCATACCGTTCCCGTGGTACGTCCGACTGTGGATCTTCTACAGCTACGAATACGATGAGGTACTGCTGAGGAAAGAAGCGACGTACAAGGTCGGACTGAAGGAGAACCTAGACAACAGTTTGATCCACTTCTTCACGCCTACACATTGGATTTTCACCGTCATTTATATTCTCTACTTCGCCACCGTCATAATCCTGGTGTACATGACGAGACGCAGCGAGGAAGGACGGTTCCGCAAGATCCTCGTCGGGTCCTTCTCAGACCTTGAGAACCTCTCCTGGTTCCGCGTTCTTCACATGCTCGTCAGTAACGTCATCTGGCCGTTCCAGAGATTTGGTGTCTGCGGTCTTTTTGTTGCCATCGTCTACTGGCCAATCGTCATTCCCATCACACTCGTCGCGTTTGTCTTGTACTCTCTACCGCTGACGTATCTGACGATTCGAATGTTCTTCTACTCGAGACGGATGGTCACGGCAACGACACAGAAGAGATCAGGCGTGAGGACTTACCGCGACAAGAAGCAGGTCGATGAGACCATAGAACGGTTCGAAGCATCCTCCTATTTTGGCAACGGGTTGAGCACAAAGGACGGAGGTCTTGACACCGAACCGTCGGAGGATGATCCATCCTTCGAGGGTGATGTGGACCTGGATAAGATAAAGCGCAAAATTCAGCCTGACTCTATATCACTGGCCTCCTCGATCAAATCCCTACATGGGGCTTTCAGACCACGTAGGTTCATTGAGAACATGTTGGCGTCGACGCTCTGCGTTCTGTCGCTCTTCTCCATTCTCCTCATCCTGTCCGAATGTCTCGGATGTCTCGTCGAGATCATCGTCTTTACGATGATGGGAATCATCGTCAACGCCAGCACGCTGCTCAAGTACGTCTCGCTCGTCATCCTCGTCGTCGTCTACAGCTGCGACAGCTTCAACAACGTCGAGAAGAAGTACCTCAAGCTGAACAAGGCACTCTTCAACGAGGTCAAGGGCCGGATCAAGGACCTCGACAAGATCACCAGTCTGCCGTCGAACCTGCAGGAGAATCGAGGATTCAAATCTCAGGAGATGAGCGAGCAGGGGACCTACGAGTCCCCGGATGAAGTGACGCAGAAACCCGCACGGCACTGGTTCATCAACGACCTGGTCCTCTTTGTCGACAACGAGGACATGCCACGAATTCCAAGGAAGCTCTTCGACGAGGTGTGCCAGATAAAAGTGGCCGGGGTCCCAGGTCCGGTCTACCGTGGCCTCCTGTTCGGAATCAAGCAGTTCCTGAAGATCGCTTTATTCATCTTCTTCGTCTTCATCGTTGTCCTCTCTTTCGGTGAAGTCTACAAGATCTCGTCGACCAACCAAATGCTGGCCACTCTTGCTGGAGGCTTCCTGCCGGCCATTCTGCGCCAGTTCATGGAGCCAGAACGGCCGGACATAGAGATTGGAACCGTCAGCTTCAAGAGCAAACTGGACGAAATCATCAAGAACTTCTACCAGGTCTGGCCGATGTATGATCTACCGCTCGAGCGGGTACCAGACCCAGAAGAGCAACCACCGAATCCAGATGGACAAGAACAACTGAAGGAACATCCGAAAAACGACATGGAAAAAGAGAAAAAGACTGAAATAATGACGAACAACGTTTCGATTCTAAAAGAGGATTTCTTGAATGGGAATATCGATTCTGCGGCCGCGACATCGTCTGCTGAAGCTGTTCTGAAGAGGGATAAGCGTGTAGGATTCGAGACTCCGCCCGAATCCGAGTCCGTGGATTTGCTGATCTTGCTCCCGGTCTCGGAGAGCCTAGATACGTCTACTCTGAAGCAAAACTTCTATGAACAATGGTCCTTTTTCAGTGGTTTTGAACAGAACGCTGCCACCGTCTCACAGATTAAACAGGACATCGAAACCGGTTCACCGATGCTAGGAATCTAATGAATTCTGTAATCAGTTCAAAACATTGTATGAAAACGTAAATTATATAATTATTTATAGAAAGTCACAAGTAAGAAACAGAAATATTTTTGCATAAACTGTAAAACAAACGAGCATTCATTTCTACTTTCAGCCACTAGGCTACTCATTAGCCTGGTCTTACGTTCCACCAAACAATCTTCGATCTTCAAAATTTAATATGACATCTTTCGTACGAGCTTTTGTATGGCGCTATGACGGTTTTTAGTGAATGTCATTTTGCTGCCAGAGGAATGGAACCGACAGCAGGTTAAATATTTGGCCAAAGCTCGAACTTCAGCTCTTCTTCACAAAAACGACAAAACCCTCAATAAATATAGGCTATCTCATTAGTCTTCAAACTAATGAGATATAATTATCGGAATATCATGGACTGAGAAAAAACAAATGAATGGGTAGGCCTACTGGAGACGGCTGGTGTAGAAAGGAGTCTACTTGAATCAATTAAATTGAGGAAGATGTCATACTTCGGGCACATCATGAGAAAACACGGAGATTGTTTAGAGAAGGAAATTATGCAAGGAACGGCTCCGGGAGCAAGATCAAGAGGAAGACCTAGGAGGAGGTGGTTGGACGACATGAGTGAATGGACGGGATTATCAACAGAGCAATTGTTGAGAGCAACCGAAGACAGGAGAGGATGGAGAAGAACTGTTCAAAATGCGACCAACCCTCGTGTCGAGGAAGGTTAAAGGAAGGGAATGCAGTTTTCAAACATCTGGACAAGATCGCATTTGTGTGTCCTGATAAAAGCAACAACAAAATTTATAATGCTCATTCATTCATTCATTTATTCATTCATTCATTTATTCATTTATTTATTCATTCGTTCATTCATTCATTCATTCACTCATTCATTCATTCATTCATTCATTCATTCATTCATTAAACCATAAATATTGTATGACAACACTTTCAAGGGCCACTCGGAAAATAAAAAGTAAATAATAGTGACGACAGTTACTTTAGTATCAGAACTGCGAGGCACGAAATCCTTTACAAAACTGGTGGTATGTCCATATCTAGCCTATATTATCATTATAGGCCTAACTTTGCAGTCGAAACTTTATAGTATTAGGGATTAAATAGCCTAACACCGATATGCAATAGTACGCTGCTATAATTGGCGACGTGTTGTCTACATGGAAATAAGATCAACAGATTATGTTCCCCTAAATTTTGGCCCCCTTCAAAACTTTCTGCTGTTGAGAGCTTGTTGAAACCGAATGGAGGAGGCCACGTTCTCTGGGCATTTCTCAATGGGGGCCATGGCCGGACTTGCCCCTTGTATCCGCCCAGACAATAGGGCCTATATATATGTTACGTATGACACAATGTAATTTATTATCAGTGGTTGTAATGTAAAGTCTTGAAGTGTTGTTCAGTACCCGATGGTAAGTCAACAAAGTTAGGTTCAGTGTGAGAAATTCAGGGGTTCGTGGGTTTCAACCCCAATCTTTCTTAGAACCCCATATATTGTAAAGTCTTTTTTCACACCCGATTACAAGGATCATAGTCCAACCAAGCAGTTATTTTCTCCACAATTCTCACACTGGTCAGGTCGGACTGTCGGATAGAACTCAGAGCACAAAATGCGTCATAGTCCTTCCTCTTGTCGAGTTTATAGGGCGAAATTGAGAGCAACTTTTTTGAAGTGGATAACTAGCCTACATCAAAATTCCGGGACAATTTGGGATCAATACGGGACATGGGGACGCATAAGGCCGATTCCGGTCTGTCCCAGCGTGCGTTGCCTTTCGCTCTCTACGCCAGCGTGTTACCCATGTTACTCTAAAAATTATTGTGTTGGATTACTCTAATAATTATTATGTTGGACATGCTAATTGCATAATGACATTTATTGCATTTCTGCGAGTTGCGCTAAATAAATCGATAAAATGAAATATAGATGAACGCGCCGCTCATTGATGAAGTAAAATTGTTAACAATTAGGCTATTATTGAAAAGTGATGACGTCATGTCTGTCGCCATAGTAGCGCCCAACGCTAACAGAACAATAACGAATTTCGACAATTTTCTGTTGAAATATTCGATCAAAAACTTTTGTTTAAGAGTTATTTTCATCGTATTTTTACTGAAATGATCAGCCAGAAGGTCGTAAGTAAGACGCTCGACGAATGATCGATATCACAAGATGTCAAAATCGATTTTTTTATTCGAAATATTCGAGTGCAACAATCCGGCAGGACAAGACTGAGAAAACAACATTTTCGACCCCAGAGCCATTTATGCTGGTCAGTATCAATAGTTTCTTTCGATTACAATAAGATATTATAAATAATAAGATATAATTTGTTGTCCCAAATTTCTTTAAACCAGTTTTAAATAAGATTTATTTGTTGTCCCAACAAATAAATTTGCAAAATTACTATTATTTTACGTGGACGTGGGTGTGTAGGGGAGAGTCGCCATGAATGGACCACCTAAGGCAAACTTAGGTTTACTGCATAAATGCTACTGAATTTCCAAAAGGAAAACATGCCATATGCTTGGTTGATTGTTCATCTATGTTATTAATAAGCAAAAGACAGAAAATATTCATGGATTTATGAGAAATAACTAAACAAATCTGTACCCCTAAAAAGTCCAATCAAGGCAACCTGCTTCCTTGAATGGACCGCATGGTGTCCTTGATTGGACCATTTGCCCTGAATGGGACACATATTTTAAAGACGTTTTTAAAAGGTTATTTTACCCAAAAAGCAAGGGAAACGCTTTAGAACACTTAGTGTAGTTAAAAATATCAATGCACAATTGGAGTAGCTAAAATCAACTTAATATATGACTGGCATAAGCTCTGCCTGCAGACCAATTAGGAGTACTTTGCCATAATAACCAGTGCAGGTCTAAATATAGACTATAATATTTTATAGACCTCTATATAGTGAAATAATATGGCCTAGTTAATACTGGGAATAAATGATTGTGAAGTCTTACATTAGTACTCAGTTAAATCTATTTGAGTATATCTAATACAAGAAGAATTGCGCGCAGTTCGCACAGAGGAACATTATCTTCATCTATAATAGCAGTGTATTGCTTCAGAGCAACTGTTATAAAACTATTAAACCTACAACTGACATTTATTGCATATTTTGAAATTATTCGTTCTATGCCTGTCAGAAGCATCGCCAAATCCCATGCCACACTGTCGACTATTGTTCGATAAAACATACGCCAAAAGAGGGTATACTGTAATTGGTTAAAGAATCACAACAGGATATTGCAAGTACCGGTGTCCTTAAATGGACCACGTGCACCCAATAACATTGCAAGTACTGGTGTCCTTAAATGGACCGCACCCAAATTATCGGTCCAATTAAGGACATTTAATGTGGTCCATTTCAGGCAACAAGGACTACTTCTACTCACACTGTGATAGTTTAACAGGTGTCAGTCTTAGCGCTAAACCGAGTATTGTTGCTTAAACATGAAACCTAGCTACGATTAAAACAAACATGACTGCAATTTTTAAAGCTTGCCTAAATTGCCTACACTCATTCTCACGTAGGGCAAAAATTAGATCAAGACTATGTGAAAAATAGTTTTTACCGCAATTAAATAAATGCTTAGAATTCCGTAAAACTGATTGCGGCGGTACGATCAATATTCAATCGCGCAAGAATACAACATTTGAAAACGAAGCAAAAAAGGCGTCTACGGTGTTAAA
Organism: Lumbricus terrestris; assembly: GCA_949752735.1. Lineage (NCBI taxonomy): Eukaryota > Metazoa > Annelida > Clitellata > Crassiclitellata > Lumbricidae > Lumbricus > Lumbricus terrestris. Next base: position 3,678,263 of record OX457051.1, on the reverse strand, counting down.
TGGCTGCGGTCCAATTAAGGCAACGGTCCATTCCAGGCAACTCTCCCCTAAGTAGGCCTAAGCTTATAATTATAGGCCTACACAGCAGAGGTTTTCAAACTGTGGTCCGTGCCTCCGTGGACCCCTTGGGTCCGTCGCTTGTTGCCAAGGGGTCCGCAAGCAGGTCCCAAAAACAATAAAAATGGTACATTTGCAAGATTCTGATTATCATCATAAATTATAAAAACAACTTTCGAAGAGAGGTTCAATCATCCCTAATCGTAATCTCGAGACTTCTACATCCCTACACTCAATACGAAACAACTGTTGAAGAACTAACAGATATCCGCTAGCTGTAACAGGTTATTATAATCAAGATTATTATAGGCCTAATCACCCACATCGTCATCGACAGCGTTATCATCATCGTCGTCGTCGTCGTCGTCGTCGTCGTCATCGTCATCGTCATCGTCACCGTCACCGTCACCGTCACCGTCACCGTCACCATCACCACCACCACCACCACCATCACCATCACCATCATCATCATCATCATCATCATCATCATCATCACCCATGACGCAGTGGTGTAGTGGGAATGTTCGTTGCCTTAAAGACGGAGGCTAGTAGGTTCGAATCCATCTCATGCCGTGGCGTAGGTTACTAGGGCAAGTCCTTCACTCGCAGTTACTCGTCGCTTTGATGTGAAACACCGATACATTTTCGCCCTCTGGCGATTGAGAAGACTCTTGCCTTCGCAATCGCGGCTTCGCGCATTCCGCGTTTTGACTCGGAATTTCTGAACCCATCGGGGTCGAGGATGACTAACTCCAGACTGCAGGCCCTTACTTAATTTCTTAGACCCTGAGGGGTTATTAGCCTACAGTTAATTTATAGGCTACATTGGGCGAAAATAAATGAACAGGAAGAGACCGAAATGCACAACTCTTTAAGAAAGCATTGAGCAGAACCAAAAGAGCAAATTAAAAAATTACTTCTTGCTTCCCCTGGTGACTCAACATCGACGCGGCGTCAAATTTTACAGAAAATATCACGTTCTTTTGATGATAAAGTTGGCGCTAGAAACTTACAGATAACTGCTTTCGGTTTCTTATCCAATGCTATTTTCATCTGTCAGTCGCAACTTCCGGTAAAAATATAAATAAACATTTTAAAGCCTAATATTTACATTGACTGTTTTAAGATTATAGCCTACTACTAGATTAGAACCTCAAACTGTGAAATAAACACTTTAAAGTCCATAATAGGCCAGTAACAGTAATGAAACTACTAAGTTACAATTTACTACCGGTAAACGTGTACTTTAGCGTTGTAAGTAATCGCCTTTGCATGAGTTTCAGCGCTGGTTGAATGAGAGTCGGATTGACAAAATGAATTCCTACTATTTAAATGGAAGTCGTAGTCCATTGATGAAAATAATTTCTGCTGTAATAGAAGTGGGATTTATTAAAACAATCTCGCTGAAATCGAAGCTGGATTGATGAACAATAATTTTAAGTTAAATTAAAGTTCTTTTGACGATAAATAATTGCTGCAGAAATAGAAGCTGGATTGATAAAACGAACTCTGGATGATGATGAAGTTGGCGAAGATTGGATAATGATTCTTGGCAAACCAGGAGTTGAATTGAATAAACAAGTACAGGTGAAATGATTCCGGTGTTATTTGATCTGGACGAACAAGATGTTGTAAAGTGGATTCTAGCATTTCTGTTCAAGCGTCACCTAGCACTCTCGGAGTTGACTTTAGAGAGGGAGTGTGAAGTTACGCATTCCGAGCATTTCTTGGCAGACCTTCGCCAGATAATAGTTGAAGGTGATTGGAAGATGGCCGACGAGTTAATCCTGTCTCTAAGAGTGGACGAGATGGTCTGCAGACAAATTCGGTTTTTACTCAAACGTCAACAGGTCTTTGAATGTTTTCAATGGTGGAAGAAGCGAAAAGATGTTGAAACAAGCAGCAAAGAAATGCAGCAGTGTGTTCAAGAAGAGAATGGATGCACTGAACAAGACGATGGTATGCAGAACGGTATGCAGTGGTGCGTTGAACAAAAGGACTTAATTAAAAAACGAAATGGAAGATATCTCGAAACATGGCAGCATGTTGCTAAAGAGAGCTGTGATGTCTATAATGTAGCCTTGCATCATTACAGTGAATTAAAAGAACTTAAGTCAGGTGATGATGATTTTCCAGACCTGAGTGAACTGCTAGATATTGATTACAATGCCGAGGACTCTGATCTATTAGATGGCCGAATTATGTGCTTTAGCGCCATTTACCCATTGTTGTGCAAAGCTTTGCCAGCATGCACTGACCAAATGGCTGATAAAACTGATGATCGACTTATTGAACTACTTGTGAAAGGATGTTTCTTTGAAACTTTTGAGAAATACTTTCGCAGCAAGACGAACTGTGAAGAGCTTTACGTGAACAATGGACCCAGAACGAATTTGACTCGAAGTTCAGATTTGACTGTGGTGAGTTTAGTTGCAAAACTGCTGTCAGATGTTGATGCAAGTTTACCATTGAAGTTCACAGCGGAAACGGTAGAACTAAATGCAAGCATTAGGAGATGTGAGAAGGCTGCACTTAGTTCAGATATGACACGTTTAGATAATAGTTTCCAAAGAAAAAGAGTTACAGTAATCCCGGCAACAAAATCTCTTTCACAGTTTTCTATCAGTGATACCTCTGCAACGCAAGTCTGCGATGTGGACTTCAACGAGAAAAACAATTGTAAATGTCAAGAAGAAAGTTCTTCACTGTTGGATGGCATTTTAATTTCGAAACCTGAAATTGTGAACGATTCTGGATGTGAGAAATTGGAATTTGTACCTTCCAGTGTGATGATAATTAGAAACTCTGAAGGTGACATACCAGATAGCCACTCTGACAATGGATGGAACGAAAGGCTGATGGATGCGAATCCTACTCTGGCCTCTGGGGTGACAGAGGTCAGCAATAATTCTGAATCCATTGACACGAATAAAAAGGATAACAGTGAAGAAAATTTGGAGACTGCATTTGATTTACCAAGTAAGTCTATTTTGTTTTTATTACTCCCAAGTAATCGTGCACAAAACAATTGTAAAAAGTTGAAAACAGCAAATGTGATAAGAGAAACTGACCATTGATAATTTCAAATCATATGCATGGAGAGATGGGTGCCCTTGAAGGGAAGAAATTCTCGCTGGGTAGGAGCCCTAAGTGCAAGGTAATCCCTGTACAATTGTTGGGAGATCAACAATTGGTTGAACATTGAAAGAACAGTAACAATAAACGTACTAAAAATAAGACTTAGCGACGATAAATTTCTGCCAGACTAGATATTATTTTTGTGGTGTGTGCTCGCATTAGTTGTTTAAAGTATGAGAATCTGGGCTTGACAGAACTTCTAACGGTTTATTTATATTGTCTAAAAGTGTTTGAATGAATCACCATGCAACAGAGAAATCAAATCATTGCAATTTCAACCTACATGTATAATTTGTGTATCGCATTTCGACTACTGGCATCAAAATGGCAGTCCACTAGGATCAACAAGTCATGCTTGCAGCTTGGATTACCCTCCCACATTACCAGTTTTAACTTCATGGTCATTTAAAATGTCATTTTGAATCATAATATGCATAACACACAACTTCTGAACATTTTGAAATCGTTTAAAATCAAATGCAGCTTAATTCCTCTGTTCACAGTCTGTCATATGTGAAATGAAGTATATGCTCATAGACTCTGTCACATATGAAACGAAGTGTGTGTTCAGAGTCTGTCACGTGTGAAATGAAGACTGAAGTATATGCTCAGAGACTCTGTCACATATGAAATGAACTGCACATTCAGAGTCTCTGTCACATGTGACATGAAGTGCATGTCCATAGTCTCTGTCACATGTGAAATGAAGTATATGCTCAGAGGCTCTGTCACTTGTGAAATGAAGTATGTGTTCCGAATCTCTGTCACATCACATGAATGAAATACCTGCAGGATTTTAAATTTGTTTATGCCATCATTATATTATACCGATCATTCCTTTAATGTCGTTGTTTGACATTCTAGATGGTGAGTTTAGAACAAATCCATTTCCAGCGAAAACTGAAAGCCGTGTGTTTCAACAGAGACGACACTGCTGCGAATTCTGTGGCAAACTGATGCGATCATCGTCCGAGATGCTACGACACGTACGCACGCATCGACCGGTTGCCAACCGACTCATTCGGAAATGCCACCAGTGCCTTCGACTCTTTGCGGATGAGTCGTCCTTTGAGTTGCACATGCGTCTGCATGATGAGCCACTGCGCTGTAGCATCTGCCAGAGATCGTTCGTTGAGAGAGCGAAGCTTGAGCAGCATGTGATGAAGAATCACGCGATGAGAGAAGAGCTCGGTTGCATTCCTTGTAAGGAGAGGTTCACGTCCGAGACCGAACTCGCGATTAACATGAACCGCCATCTGGAGAACAACAACTTCAACTTATCGGAGAGCCCTGGAGTGGAAGGTGAGACGAGGGCGGGGAGAGGGGAGTTTGCGTGCGATCTATGCGGGAAGAGATTCAGGGGATTGGGTGCTTTACGTAAGCACGCGCAGAGTCACGCGCAGGAACGACCGCACGGTTGCGCGACGTGCGGAAAGAAGTTCCTGCGGCTGGAGCATCTTCAGCTGCACGAGCGAATCCACAGCGGCGAGAAACCGTTCCGGTGCGAAATCTGCGACTACAGCAGTCGCCAACAGAATGGACTTAAGACCCACATGAAGCAACACTCCGCTGATAATCCCTTCTCCTGTCCAGGATGCGGAAAACAGTTTTCCCTTTTATGTCGCTTCAAGACGCATCTCTTGGACGCAACTGACCGAAACGACTATTCCTGCCCGACATGTCTTGTGGGGTTCCACTACGCATGTGCTCTTAAGGATCATGCAAAGACTCACGCTGCCAGCAAAGCGTTTACATGCGACGTGTGTGGTAGAAAGTTCTCACGGAAACATGACATGATGGTGCACGCGTTGCTGCATTCAAATGCAAAACCGTACGTCTGTGGAATCTGCAAGAGCGGTTTCTCGAGCAAGAGCTACGTTAAGGAGCATCTCGGCTCACACATTGGCGACGACCAACGTTGCTGCAATGCGTGCGACCGAGTGTTCAAAGATTCTGCAGAACTGTCGAGTCACATGGAGCAACACATCGAAGGTGATTGGCTGAAATGTCGTAAGTGTGGGAGGATGTTGGGAAATGGTGCAGAATTTCGGGAACACCAAAGGCAGTGCTGTGCTAAGAATCTTTCTCGTTGCAAGAGACGAAAGCCGCCGACAAAGTTGAGCTGTGATGGAGAAAAGAGATCTTATCAGTGTTCCGATAACTGTGGCTACACAACTTCATCGAAATCCCAGTGGTATAGACACCGGAAGAAGTGTAGATGCGAGAAGAAAACATTGGAAAAAGTGAAGATAACTTGAATGAAATAAATACGTGATCTATTCTTTCTTGATAGATGACTTGGTATTTCAGTGGTACATACTAAATGGCAAGAACAGAAGAAGTATATTGCGTATAATTCAAATGTTTAGATCAATTTAATTTAACAGATAAGAGAATAAACATGAAATCATCGTCATCAGTTCTCACTAACAGTTTCTTAGGTCAAAAACGACACATAAGATAAGACAATAAAGCGATAATAACAAACTGTATTTGTTTGATAATTTAAAAACAGCTGCAGGCAGTCACTCAGAATTCATAGGTTTTTGATTCAAATAAATATTCGGTAAGATCATAAAACGTTGGCATTACTACTTTTAACTTGAGAAACCAAGGATTCGTCAAGTTTCAAAAATATCGAATCTAGGTAATTAAAAGAAAGCCATGCTGTTAATTAAGGAAATCTCCATAGCCAAAAAATTATAAATAAGATTGCGGCTCAGTATTGTCAATAGTATTATTTTGATCATTTTATTTTATCAAATGCTTATTATTACTATTATAATTTGCTAATTATTGCTTTTTTTAAATTGCCCCTTTCGAAGGTACATTATGATCTTCAGTGACTTAAACATTAATCAATGGAAGAAAAAAGTATTTATTATTATTACTATTATTATTATTGTCTTGCTTATTGTTATCCTCTGCTTGTTATTAATATTTATTTATTTTAATTTGCTTATTATTGCTGTTATTTATGTATGAATTACTATTACTTTACTATTATTAAACTAGCATTACAAATATTTTTACTGTGATGAGTTTTAAGAGCAATTTATTATATAACTTAGAAAAATGTCAATAAAAGAATCGGTTCAATACAAGCCAACATTTTACAATTTCAAAAAATTTCTTGTCAATTTTAAGAAAAAAATAATTTCAACAGCCAATTTATGTTTTTAAGAAATAGTTTCAGTTGCGAATACGAGCACCAGATGTCTTCGCAGGCACGTAAATGTATTGCGCCCATCAGGCACCAGGTGTCGTTAGTCGTCCAACTGACAGAGCAGAGCCGTTCCTCGCTTCACCCAATGCTGAACCGTTTTGTCCGTATCGAGAAGAACGGTGAGAACGAAGTTGGTCGAGTGTCCGGTTGTTGATAGAGTTCCGCGACGTTCGCTTGTCTTGTAGACGGGACATTTGTAGCGCCCCACCTAACGACACAAACGACTACAGTGTAGGGATTCAGTCAGGGTGAGAATTTCGGGGGGTGGGGGGGAGTTGAGGGTTTCAACCCCTCGGTCTTTCTTAGAGCCCCATGGTAAAGTTTGTTTTTCATACCCCATATCCAAGTAGATCATAGGCCAACCCCACAGTTACTTTTCCACAATTCTCTCATTGTATTCAGTAGAGGTTTTACACAATGTCATGGCTATGTGATTCTCAACACAGAACTATACAAGAGAGTGCAGCTAAAGGAAAACATCATGCAGAAGCTGATCAGAAGAAAACTAGGATTGTTCGGGCACATCTGCAGAATGGATAACAGCAGGAAGATCAAAGCATTGATGTTTGGACGAATGGACGGGACAAATAAGAGAGGAAGGCCGCATAGGGAGTGGCTCGACGTCGTATCCGATTGGGGCAAAGCCTCGCTTCAGGAGCTGAGCAGAGCGGCGCTGGATAGGAGAAAGTGGAAGGACCTGGTGAAGAAGGCATCGGACACCTACGGGCGTTGAGCCCACGGTTGGTGATGATGATGATGATGATGATGTGATTCTCGTCCCCCTATCTCTGCCACTTCGCTGCATCCTCTAACATCCTCTTATCAATCATCTAATATCCTCTGATCAATTTAACATCTTTGTTCCCCATGTCAAGACTGCCATGGCTCAATCCAGATGCTTTACCTGCGTAGGACCCTTTCTATGGAATGGACTTCCACCATCAGTTCACTCCGCCTTTCTCTCATGCAGTCTTTCCTCATCTTTCTCTCGCCTCAAATCCTGTATTTTCTTTCAGGGTCGATCACACTGGGAGCACCTCTGAAAGGATTTTGCTGTGATAAGCGCTTTACAATGGTTGTGCACAACAACAATAAAAATACAATGATGACCGTGTCGTTGATTTCCAGTTTCTTCGACGGCTTCAACCAAATGATCGGCAGAGGATCGTAGAGGATCTTAGGAAACTGCTCGGCCAACAAATCCCTGAAAGAAAGAAAAGATGAATGTAAAAGATGAAACAACAGACATTGTCGTCTTCTAAGGTTCAATTGTTTTATGGTCATGCCTGGCTGATGCATTGTTCATCAAATCAAACTCTTTTGTATGATGACACACTCTGGCATTCACTCATCACATTATTTATAATTAGCCCTCTGCAGAAATTTATTTTAACAAAGCAAACCGCGCATACTACACAATACTCTGTAGTTCTTAGATGGTATGCAGAGTTGTACAGTAACGAAGTAAAAGTAACGTGTGTTACTGTACTTAAGCAGACTTTGAATACTTTCATGTGTAACGAAGTATCAAAAAACTGAAATACTTTCACTTTCAACGAACTTCAACCACCACCCCTGAGAGGCAGTCGTGCGTATGAAGTTTTAGCAATTTTATCTTTCTAGATTTGACCAATGAAGGCATGTGAATACTCGTCTTTCTCACTGTCTGACGCAGACCCAAATGAAGAGAAAGAGACAGACATGGAGACACAAAGAGAGAGACAGACAGACAGACAGAGTCCAAGAGTTGTACATGGGCGAGAGCAAGAGAGAAAGAGACACAGATAGAGTGAAAGCAAGAGAGACATAGAGAGAGAGACATAGAGAGAGACAGAGTCCAAGACAGACAGAAACAGAGTGAAAGCGAGACAGAGAGACAGACAGACAGACAGAGAGACTCTCTGTGTCTCTGAGTGAAAGCGAGAGAGACAGATACAGAGGCAGAGAGAGAGACATAGCGAGAGATATAGATACAGAGAGACAGGGACAAAGAGAGATAGTGAGAGAGACAGAGAGAGATACAGAGACATAGAGATATAGGGACATAGAGACAGACAGACAGAAAGAGAGACAGGCAGACAAAGAGAGAGAGACATACTGTTGTCTGTCCCATCTGGCTCCATCTGCAAACAGTCCATAGATGTACGCTCCATCCGGTGGCTTCGTCTCACTCGTGTCTTGCTTCAACAGCTAAAACGAATACATCACAGATGAGACAGATTTATCACATCACAACCAATCCATCCATAGTCTAATGATCCGAAAAAAAACAACAACAGCAGGGTGACAGACAAACACAGAAACAGGTTATTCTGCACGACTGTCTAAGTGTCTGTCTGCTTCTCAGCCTGTCTATTGTTGGTTTTCTAAGAATTAACACAAGACCTGCATTACGAACACATCACATTCTTCTCTGGTCTCACTCACATCCGAAATAACTTCTGAACCCATCTTCTCCCAACTAATTTATGTTCCCCAATCATTTGCATTCACCAATCATTTGTGCTTTCCAACCATTTGTGCTTCCTTATGAGGCTTATGTGTCTATCATGTTCTGCTTAATATATAATTTTCAAAAAAATAAAGGTTGGTGTTTGATCATCCTTTACAGCAAGTATTGTATTGTATTGTATAAAAACATTTATAAAGCGCCTCTACTAGGGTGAACCGTTCAGAGGCGCTCCCAGTGCGCAAGGCCACGAGAGAAAAAATAGGTTTTAAGAAAAGAAAATGAGGAGGAGGGATTACCTGTCAGAAGTTGAGATCGAATAGAAGGAGAGAGCGTATTCCAAAGAGAGGGGCCAATTGATGTAAAGGAACGGGACTGAGCCATAGCCGTTCTAGTAGGAGGTACTAGAAGTTCAAATCTGTTTAAAGAGCGGAGTGGACGATGTGAGGAGGCTGAAACTGGCCTGCGAATTCCATTGGTTAGATATTTTGGAGCAAGACCCCGTTGTGCTTTAGAGACCAAAATGAGAATTTTGAACTTAATGCGCGCAGTTAGAGGAAGCCAATGGAGCTGCTCAAACATAAAAGTAGAGATATGAGAGTAGCGTGGAAGGCGTGCAATTAATCTGGCGGCCGCATTAAGGACCGACTGCAAAGGTGAGAGTCGAACCTTGGGAAGACCAATTAGAAGAGAATTACAGTAGTCAATTCTGGAGCAAATGAAAGCATGGACCAAAGTGGTAAAAACAGAAAGCGAAACAGAACGCCGTACTGCCCTTAGACGCCTAGTATATGTAGTAGGCTACTATAACATGTATCAGGTGCATAAAAAACCAGTTACTGAAAGCAAAATTCATGTAGGGTACATCAAAATAAAATGAAACAGAACAAAAAACCAGTTCAATAAGTAGCAGGATATCAAAAACTGAGAGAGACACACACAGACAGACAGAGACAGAGAGAGACAGAGAGTGAGACAGAAAGAGACAGAGCAAGACAGAGAGAGACAGAAAGAGTGATACAGAGAAAGAGTGAGACATAGAGAGACAGAAAGAGTGAGACAGAAAGAGAGAGAGAGAGAGAGAGAGAGAGAGAGAGAGAGAGAGAGAGAGAGAGAGAGAGAGAGAGAGAGAGAGAGAGAGAGATTTGGTGAATGTCTTTACTCTTTAGTGACAAACCTGAAAGTCGAAGGCGAGCAGATCGATTGGAATCGTGTATTTGCGAGCGTAGTTCTGGAGAACTCCCGTCAGGAAAGCCTGCGTGAAGTAGAAGCCAGACACCCAGAAGACGATCGGTTTCCCATCGACATACCAGCGCTACAACAGTCAACAGTATTTAATACTTTACCGACTACAGATTGATTATTTAGTCCACTAGTTGTTGTCTGTTTCTGGTATTATTACAATGGATGGATGGGTTGTAATGTAACAGATCTGTCTCATCTGTAATGTATTCATTGTAGTTTTGGAAGCAGGACACGAGTTGTAAGACGCTGCTTCATTGTTATTACTATCACTAAAATTATTATTATTTATTGTTCAATTGTTATTATTTTTTTCTTATCTTTTTCTTATTGTAACCAATCTTTTTATTAAACGAAATGTTCATGTTTTTATTATTATCATTCTTTTTTAACTTGAGGTTTTTATGATCTTTCAGGTGCTCAAAAACAATATCCGGAGATGGGAATGGTACCTATTTATTATTATTATTATTATCAATACTTTTTTGCCCGAGGCACCTCAGATCCCTCGGGATTTCAAAAAATTATGCTTGGAGCTGTTGTTCATGTGTAGAAAATCAGGCGTTGTCCTCCGCAACATTATTAAAAGTACCACGAAAAGCGATGGTAGCGCCAGTGTAAGAATTGTGGAAAAATAACTGGGGGTTGGCCTATGATAAACTTGGAATTTGGGGTGTAAAAACCAGAGTTTACTATGGGGCAAGAAAGACTGGGGGTTGAAACCCCCAAACCCCCCGGCAATTCTCACCCTGGGTAGCGCTGCAGACAGATGGAAATGCGCTGGAAGAGAAAGGTCACCTATTATTACTGTTTTTTTTAATGCCCCGACCTATATAGGATCCATCAGGGACTTAAATATTAAGAACAAATGGTTATTATTATTATTACTATTATTATTATTATGATATTATAATTATTTATCCTTAATACGGTCATAATTACCTGTAGGAACTTGAGTCTTTCGATGAGATCATTGATGTAGCTACCGAGTGGTTTCAGTGAAGGATACGACCTCTTCGCCCACATCGCAGGGATCCGACCAATCAGAAGGCTGTTGGCCAGCGATTCTAGGTCGGATGACATCACGACCTGACCCTTAATCGCCTTCTTCAGATTCTGCAGACTGGTTCGCACGACCAACGTCAGCCTACAACAACGTGACAAGTTAAGTCAAGGGTTAGGGTCAAGGGTTGAACGTCAAGGGTTAAAAGTCAAGGGTTAGGGTCAAGGGTTGAACGTCAAGGGCTAGGGTCAAGTGTTAAAAGTCAAGGCACCCATTGCCTTCATGCAGTGCCTTCAACAATGTTCTGTTTCTCTTATCACACTTGTTGTTGTTCAACTGCTTAGAAATTATCTTGCATACAATAATTGTTTTGGTGCAATAAATGATATGAAACGAAATGAAAAAGCTTCCATTAGAAATGAAAGAAAATCGATCGAGTAGATGAATGAATGAATGCCGAAGTGAATAGTCAGCCGATGACTGTAGTGCACGGGGACAATGGTGCCCCCCCCCCCCCAAAAGGGAAAATCCCGCTGGGTGGTGGTACGTTCGGTGCCCTGGAGCATAGGTGCAATCATGTCCTAAAAGTTGGGGGGGACCATAATGTATCACGTCCTAAAAGTTGGGGGACCATAATAATAAAGTTAGGGGACCACTCAAAAGTTGGGGGACGCGTCCCGTGGGTCCCATAGGGTGGTTGCGCCTATGCCCTGGAGGCTGGAACCAGAAAGTTCCAGGTTCGAATCCACCTCGAGTCGCTGCATTGGGACCGTGAGCAAGTCCTTCATTCGTCGATTCCTCTCGTGCATTGAACTCATGAGGATAAATTCAAATAATAATAATCTACCGGTTGAATCGGTCCATCTCCTGAACGATGACGGTGTTCATCGACTCCTCATAGATCACCGGATACTTTATCAGAGCCTGCTCGAGATCAAAGTCCTTCGGCAACTGAAGAAAATATCAGACAACAATCGGATCAACGATGCATTAAGCAGGGCTGTTTTTAAGGAATTTTTAGAACTGCACAACTCCTTTCCTTTCCCATCTTCCATCATGGAAGTTCCATGGTACACTACCTCCAATCGGAGGACAATGACCTTTTTTGCTAGTTTTAACTGTACAGAAGTGCTTCTACAACTGCACATTTTGTGTACAACTGAACGTTAAAAAAGCCCTGGCATTAAGGCGTTACAATGCCGTTACATAAATGGGGCGCGGTGGTGTAGTGGTGGCGACGTTGCCTTGAAGCCGGAAGGTTCGAGGTTCGAATCCACCTCGCCGCGTAAGGACCTTGGGCAAGTCCTTCACTCACAATTGCTCAGCGCTTCGGCGTGAAACTCCGATGCAGTGTCCGCTCTGCATTCGGGAGCGCCTCTGAGTAGAAATAGCTTGAAGGGGCGCTATAACAAGTGCACATACATACATAAACATCTTTATAACACTTAACTTTTGTGTTTACTCTTATTTATCCAGCACAACTGTAAGCATGAAAAGGTGACATTGAACGGATCTAATCTCCAGCAAAGCAGTTCATCTAATTCATTTACAACCATCTCAAACGAACAGCATTAACATTTCGATATCTCGGACGCTTTGCAATAAGCAACTCTAAGCGAGAATTTAAGAGACCTGAATTTGAAAAAAATTGCTTCGGAATATGAATTTACCGTAAAGGTTCAAACTGCTAGTATGTTATTATTCTTGCGATTATTTTTTACAAATATTTTTTATGTGCTCAAAGTTACAGGCACATGGGAATCTGAGGCATGATAGTAATGTGCCCTACAAAAGCACTTAAAAATTGACACAATCTTTTGACACATTATTTTATTTATTTCCTGCTAATGTCCAGGTTGCAATGAGGCATACTTAGTCATTTGCCGCCAGGTGAAGATCAGTTAGATATCTAGATGCTTGAAACCAATAAGAAATATTGATTTTTGAGTAGTTTCTTAAAGGAAGAAGTAGAACTAGAGACATTTTTACATTGGTAAGTATATGTGAGGCTATTTTACCTAACGTATAATAAAGACAATGTTACCCTGGTAAGAACGTGTGACACTATCTTATCTTGGTGTATTATTAAAGGCAGTCTCACCTTGGTGAGTATGTCTGAGGCAATCTTGAAGAGTGAGTCGTCTGTTTTACCAGCCCCGCCAGCGTCTGCCTTTCCCTGCGTTAGGAGAACGCTGTCAAAGAGCTGCCGGGTCTCCTGAAGTTCCTTCGAGATGTCGACATTGTCGTGCATTCCAAAGACCTCCGGCAGTTGGGCTGTTGGAAGGCTCTGCAGCACACACACAAAGCCATTGATTCGTTGCTTGACATACATTCATTCATTCACTCATTCCAATGTTACGTCACTTTTTATTTTATTTTATTTCAATTTATTGGTCCGTTTGTAACAACAACAAGCACACTGTGGCGGGAATAAAAAAATACACAAAGCATCTCAAGTATCACCAAGTTATTAATCAATCCAATGACTTAATAATTTTAATTAACATAAATTATTCAGTCATACGGCCTGGTTTGGGATATTATCCATAGGAGTAGGCTAGGTAAGGATTGCTTAAACCCAGTGGTTCTAAGGCTAAGTAATAGACCTACCAGTGTAGTCAATTAGCCAATTAGTCAATTCAAGAATTTTTATAACGCCTCTTCAAGAGGACGTACTACTCAGTAGTGCTCCCGACACTTGCACGGCAAAAAGTATAGTTTTGAGTTGAATAAAAGATGCCTGAATAAGAGCCCCTGGAAGAAGATGTAGCTCCTGTGGGAACTCATTCCAGACCACTTGTTCAACCATGGAAAAGGCTCAAAACGAGCAGTTCAGTTCGCCAAGCCCCGCCAGCCATAACCCATCAAAACGCAAATACACCAACATAGTCGTCCACTAAAGAATGAATGAATGAATGGACTGATGATTACCTTGATGAATTCCACGTATTCGTCGTACGTTCCTTTCGGTGGAGCATAGTAGATTCCACTGACGGAGAACTTGTACTTTGAATCGTCAACAATCTTTGGATTATAGAAATCGGAAAGGATCGTGAGGAGACAGCGTCTGTCCCAATCATCGGTCACACGGCCACCGTAGTTGCATTCACCCGTCAGGTACGTAATCGCGTCAAACGGAACCTCAGCATACTCGTTCACGAACATCTAGACACAGAGCCAAAGGAAAAAACATCGTTAAGGCACTATCAAAATATAGCAGCTCATAGAGTAGCAGCTTTCATAGAGTAATTGCTTAGAGTATCTTCAAATAGTATTTCATAGAGTACTTTCATAAAGTACTTTCACATAGTACAGAGTACTTTCATAGAGAATATTCATAAAGTACTTTCACATAGTACAGAGTACTTTCATAGAGTACATTCCTAAAGTACTTTCACATAGTACAGAGTACTTTCATAGAGTACATTCAGAGTACTTTAGAGCATGCATTAAGAGTACTTTCATAGAGTGTATTCAAGAGGTAGTTTTATAGACTACTTTTACAGAGTGAATACTTCAATGCAGTACTTTCAAGGAGTACTTTCATGGAGTACCTGAAAAAGTACTTTTATGGAGTATCTTCTTCATACAGTATCTTCACAGAGGACTTTCATAACTCACTTTCAAGCAGCACAAAATGACCGTTATGTTTCAAAGCAAACTTCAATGCAGTACTTTCAAGGAGCACTTTCATGGAGTACCTGAAAACAGTACTTTTATAGACTACTTTCAAGTGCTTCTTCATTGTGATGCCTAAAGAAAACTTCAACAAAATTTAATGTTTTGGGGATTCTAGGGATTTTTCACTCATAGCTATCCATTTTGGCATACTGGGTACTTCATTTATTCGGCAAAATGTTTACGAAATGGCATTCTATCAGTATTTTGAGAAACCCAATTTATAAAGCAGATGTTCCCAATGCATTTCACACTAAACTGACTGGGGGCGCGGTGGTGTAGTGGTGGCGTCATTGCCTTGAAGTCGGAAGGTTCGAGGTTCGAATCCACCTCAAGTCGCCACGTAAGGACCTTGGGCAAGTCCTTCACTCGCAATTGCTCAGCGCTTCGGCGTGAAACTCCGATGCAGTGTCCGCTCTGCAGTCGGGAGCGCCTCTGAGTAGAGAGCTTGAAGGGGCGCTATAACAAGTGCACATACAAACAAAAATACAAACAAATTTAATTAATTAGCAACCTTTGAGGTAAACAATTGTTCATAAATGTCTGCCTTGTGTTTGGACTATACTTGACCCAAAACTGGCTTCACTGGTCAGCAGTGGATAAAGGGGAGGTGCATATGAATGCGGGTAACTGCGCAATGAACTTTCGTTCATTCATTCAGAGCATTTATATAGCGCCCCTTCAAGAAACTACTCAGAGGCGCTCCCAGCCCAACCACGAACAAAGGAAAAAGACTTGAGAGACTTGTAGAACCCAGTCGGATGGACCACAAGTAGAGACTTATCATAGGAATCAATAGGATACCTGGAGTTGCAATGAACTTATCGATAGGAATCAATAGGATACCTGGAGTTGTCGGACGGATATGCGCAGATCGGACTCGTTGAATCCGTACGGAATGTTCCATCCGAGTGGACCGAATTTGCGCCTCTCCTGAACGAGCGCGTGGAAGAAGCAGAGACCGAAGAGCAGCTTCTCAAAGACCTGACACAATTCAGAAAATTGTCTCACTCGCGGTGTTTCTTACAGGTAGAAACAAAACCGAGAATTCTAATGCAATGCTATTATTTTGGATAATCAATCAATCAATCAATCAGAATTTATATAGCAACACTTCAAGGTACCTACTCAGAGGCGCTCCCGGCCGAGATCAAGCGAAAAAACCCAGTCTTCAACAGTTTGTGAAATTGAGAAGAGCTTGGGAGGTGTCGCATAGTCAAGG
The DNA here is from genome assembly GCA_949752735.1 of Lumbricus terrestris. NCBI lineage: Eukaryota > Metazoa > Annelida > Clitellata > Crassiclitellata > Lumbricidae > Lumbricus > Lumbricus terrestris. The sequence goes on along the minus strand of OX457051.1, from coordinate 3,662,248 downwards.
GAAGTCCATTCCAAGTTGTTGGACCGACCACAGAGAACGAACGATTCTGCATTGTTGCAGAGTGAGTGAAAGTAACCATTAAGTCACCATGGACAGCAGAGCGCAGCGGCCTATGCAAGTGGAAAGAGGGAAGCAAAGCTCACACAGATAGGAGGGTGCCCATCCTGATAAGCATCGCCACACCAAAGATGCAATCCTAAATGAGATGCGCTGCGGGAAAGGAAGCCAGTGCAAGACCTCACGCATATATTGGGATACACGGTCGGACTTGGTGAACCTCCCCAATAAGTTGTGCGGCAGCCCGGAGGACCCTCTCCAACCTCTCAATCCGAACCCGCGGGAGACCAGCAAAGATGGAGGCGCAGTAGTCGAGGTTAAGTGTAGTTCTTATACATAACTATGGTCTCAAGCATTCCGAGATCCAGCGCTCGTGAACAAGCTGGTGCCCTGCAGTTGGCTTTTGAGTGGCGCTTTCGAAATTTGAAGATTTTGATTGCGATTAAATATAGGCCCTATGCATGCATTCACATATGTATGTTTGATATATATATATACATCAGCGGTTCCCAACCCGTGGCCCGCGGGCCAAAAGTGGCCCGCCTGGCCTACAAAAATGGCCCGCAGCATCTCAATGAATTAAAAAATTATATGTAAAAATTGACAATTTGGACATGATGGAATATAATTATAATTCTTTTCTATTACAAATTATTTTATTTGAACGTTAATAAATCACATCAAAATTCTATTTTGATTAAATTATAAAGATTTTATTCACCTTTAATTAATTAAATTTTAGCCTTGTTGCCCCCTAATGTCCTTCAACTAAGAAAAAGTGGCCCTCGTGTCCTCCAACGTAGAAAAAGTGGCCCCACAGTCAAAAAAGGTTGGGAACCACTGATATACATGTTTATATGCATGAAACAATGTAAGTATGCATGTACGAATGTATGCATGTATGTATCTGTGTAAGTAAGTATCCAGCCATTTAGCTTGCTATTTGGTACAGCTCTAGTCTGAACGGCGTGAGATGAAATTGAAATTTTTTTACCGCTTCTTTTCCGCGGCAACCCTCGAAGAATCCTGGATCGTTGATGGGATCGGTGAGGTAAGACTGGAGAAGGTTCTGGCGGAGACCAGTGGGAGGCTCGTTCGTCATCTTCACTCCGTTCTGAAGGACGGTCACTGGAAACTAAAAGACAATGGGCAACAACGATGTGAAGACAATTACAGTTGTAATGGCCAGACTCATTGTGAAATTTATGCCATGCTTTGTTTATTACTTTCTCATCAACAGAAATTTGTTCGTTACTAACTTCTTAACTTTAATTTTTTTTAGCAATAACTAGAATTTTTCATTTAGAGTGAAATTTAATATCTGCACATAAAATGATTATGGCACCTATACCTCTAAGTCATCCATCCATCTATTCATCCATTCAATCATCTATCTCTATCAACCCCATCCACCCACCCATCCACCAACCAGCCCATTCCATCCATTCACCACTCCCCAATCCACCCACCCACTACTGAACACACTCGTTCATCCACCAACCCACCCACCCATTGATCCACCCATCCATTCATCTACCCATCCACTCACCCACCAACCTATCCATCCACCCATTCATCCACCCATCCACCCCACATTGATCCACCAATCCATTCATCTACCCACCCACTCACCCACGGTGACCCACCAACCCATCCACCCACCCATTGATCCACCCATCCATTCATCTACCCATCCACCCACCAACCCATCCACTCATCCACCCACCCACCCATCCACCCGACTCCACCTCCCTCCATACCCAATCCACCCACCCACCCACCCATCCATTGAAGAGTCTTACCTTGTTCGATGGATAGCTGGTCAGCCAAAGACGAAAGTCTGAGTTTGTGTTATCGATGTTCAACTCTTCGCAGATCTTCTCAAGCGACGACATCCATGAAACGGCGAGATGACAATTCTGCAGCATCACCCAACAGCCGTCCTCCTTCGCCTGGATTATCATCTTCGCTGCTATCGGTCCCTACAACAGAAATGATATAAATGCATATATGCCACATTATTCAATTGACATGCAAGTGATGCAACAATACTGCTGCACAGCTACAACAACTATTTGGTCTTAAAGAGGTACGCAGGGAGGTGAGAGAGAGTCACCGGATTCAGGTGCGAACGGTTGGGGAGGGTCACGATAAAATGTACTATGCAACAATACTGCTGCTGCTACTACTACTACTTCTAAATACTACTACTACGAGGGAGCAAGCGAAAGAGACAAACAGAGACAGAGGGAGAGAGACAGAGATAAACAGAGTGACACAGACAGAGAAAGAGACAGAGACACAGAGAGAGACAGAGAGAGAAACAGAGACAGAGAGAGACAGAGTGACAAAGAAAGAGATAGAGAGTGGAGACAGGTAGAGACAGATATACATACAGACAGACAGAGACACAGACAGCCAGACAGAGAAAAAGAGAGACAGAGACAAAGAAAGACAGACAGAGACAGACTGAGACAAACAGAGACAGACAGAGCCAAACAGAGACAGACAGAGACAAACAGAGACAGACAGAGCCAAACAGAGCCACACAGAGACAGAAATATCCAAACAGAGACAGACAGAGACAGACACATAGAGACACAGCCACCAACCTGTCCCTGTCCAAGTGAGATGGAGTTAAACTTCGCTCCTCCGAATCCCTTATCCTCAGCAAACTTGAGCAAAGCCATCGTGGGATCAGCGCCTGGTGACAGGATGAAGATGAGAGGAGCACAGCAGTTCGAATCAGCGAACGACTTCGCGAGGTCGAACGGTGGAGGTTCGACGAAGTTCTTCCCGAGCCTTTCCGTCACGTAGTTCGTCACCGCTGGAATGACCTTGTCCGGACGGAGGCAGCGAAGGACGATCATCTTCTGGAAGTCGTTGAGGGAGGAGTTGAAGGGAGGCGGAAGTTCCGCATCGTGCGGAGACTTCTCGTCGTAATATCGACGCCAGGCGGATGCATTGTCCTTCATGTGGTCCCTATATGCAAGTCGTAATATTCCCATATTGATTATGGCATTTTTATATGAACTTCTCTGTCGTGCTTTAACTTCTCTGCCTCTCTCTCTAGCTTCTCTGTCTCTCTCTTTAACTTCTCTGCCTCTCACTAGCTTCTCTGTCTTTCTTTGACTTCTCTGCCTCTCTTTAACTTCTCTGTCTCACTTTAATTTATCTGCCTGTCTTTAACCTCTCAGCCTCTCTCGAGATTATCTGTCTCTCTTTGACTACTCTGACTCTCACTAGCTTCTCTGTCTCTCTTTGACTTCTCTGCCTCTCTTTAACTTCTCTGTCTCACTTTAATTTATCTGCCTGTCTTTAACCTCTCACCCTCTCTCGAGATTATCTGTCTCTCTTTGACTACTCTGACTCTCACTAGCTTCTCTGTCTCTCTTTGACTTCTCTGCCTCTCTTTGACTTCTCTGTCCCACTTTAACTTCTCTGCCTTTCTTTAACCTCTCAGCCTCTCTCCTTAACTTCTCAGTGTCTCTTTGTCTCTATTCTGCAAGCAATTTAAAACCCAATTATTTAATATAATTATGCATTTATTAGGTATGACTATTCAGTGACCAGTAAGGGTGTCCTCTGGCATGACTCTTTTTGACCACACTATAATGACCAAGGATCACTCCGTGGCACTGCGGAATGTGTAGACAGGGGCTTCTATCCCTATACATGGCGGGCGCAGCTTGCGCCCAGTGAAAAATAGGGGGGGAATGAGAAGACAGCCAAAATTCAGGTCGGTTAAGGGGGGAAGGTCGGACATGGAGGGCAGCGTTCAATCTAGGCATCACTAAAGGAAGATAGTGAAGGAAGATCCCCCAGAAAATACTTCCCCTCCATATAAATTTGGACAAAATGGTAGGCCTATTAGTTTTTAGCAAAATGCATACACTTTATACACTTTGAGTTTTTAGTTAGGCTACTATCTACATTTTTTAATTACATGAACTGCTACATAACAGCTATAATTAATATACTATAAAAAATTTCCTATTAGGCTACATGATTATAATTATGTTTTTACTATATTAATAAATAGTACAATCATATTATAATTGATAAAAATAATGCTAATTAAGAATAGCCTACTATTTTGCACAGCTAAATGGCTTCTCTCCAACGTTATCTTTCAAATTTCAGACAGTCAAATTTGGTCCTTGAACACTTAGTAAAGCAACATCATTATTACGTGGGTTTACAATTTAGGACCTACATTGTATTTTATTGTATTGCATTGTGCTCTAAAAATTTATGTAACTCCTCTCGAGTGCACAGTGATCAGAGGCGCAAAACATATGGCTGCCCAATTTTGGCAGCAATTCCTCCACTGAAACAGTAGAGTAATTTTGCTAGGAGGACAGCTTAAAATGCTGAAACTGCAATGCGGAAATCGCAAAAATTTCTTATGGTGAGGGTTACATTCCCTCCCCATACCAGGTCCCTTCTCGGCGCTACACATGCTTCGGCGATCGTCTGCTGGATGCTCGTTTGTCCTTCACCAAACAAACCTTCATTCCCACACTAGAGGAGGGCATGCGCTATAGATTCCATTATATTGCATACATAGAGGAAGGCCGGTTCGGAAAAGGGGGGAAGAAGATGGATTGCGCCCGGCTGCTTAGGGGGGATAGAAGCCCCTGTGTGTAGAGTGAAGGAAATACCATACAATACAATAAAATACCATACAATACAATAAAATACCATACAATACAATGAAATACCATACAAAACAATAAAATACCATACAATACAATGCAATACCATACAATACAATAAAATACCGTATACAATACAATGAAATACTTACGCAAGAGCTTTGAATGCGTCTGTCAGTTTGCTGAGTCGGCAGATTTCGTCCCAGCTTTTCTCGGAAAGCCAGCTGCTGTCTGGATTTGGTTTCGTGTTCTGGAGACCAACTCCACCCGTTAGGAAGAAGAGAAACTCCTCGAGCACCAATTCTCCCTTTGCCCTGGAAAAAACGACCAACACCAATCGTTAACGGCCCACTATTTCGAGGGTCCATTCTTCCGAAGGTCTACTATTCCGAATATCCGCTATATTTTGTTCGTTATTCTTGGTGGTGAGTGTTATAGTGGGTTAGGGTTAGGGTTGGGGTAAGGTGGGTTAAGGTTGGGTGGGTTAGGATTACGTTTAGGGTTATGGTTGAGGAGGGTTGTGGTTATGGTTGGGGTGGGTTAGGTTTAGGGTTATGGTTAAGGTTGGGGTGGGTTAGGGTTAGGTTTAGGGCTATGGTTAAGGTTGGGGTGAGTTAGAGTTAGGATTATAGTTAGGTTTAGGGTTAGGTTTACCGTTTAGGGTTAGGGTTCGGAATAGTGGACCTTCGGAATAGTGGACTCTCGGAATAGTGGACCCAAACCCACCAATTGGATATACATGACATTGAGTCATGCATAAAAGCCTCTTTGCTAGATCTGTCTGTACTAATATAATAGAATATTTATCATTAATCGCTCACTAATTGCAAAATGCATTTTGACTTACACAATAGTTTAAACATATACAAATTCTTGGCCAGAAATGCACAAATTCTCCAAGAAGAGATATCATAATTTTTCCGGATTTGTTTTATTCGGGCAACATTTAAATTGTGTGATACCGATCACTTGTTATTTAAAATTAATCAAAGGTGAAAGTTTATCCGATGCAACAGCCAACCAAGGGTCTAGGAAGATGACAACCCTGTACCTAGACGGTTCATTAATCAATTCAATTCAATTCATTTCCAGAACCAACATAATAAAACAATTATTGCAGTAAACATAATATTCAACATGATTAATTTCGTGGATATCAAGGGGAGACCCAGAAGGGATGGACAATCCCTCTAAAAGGTGGGAGAGTGGCCACATACACTATATTAAAGATATCCTCAGTTAAAACTCGAGTGTACTTTCAAGCACACCAACAGCTGGGTCTAGTGGATCTATGCAATATTCTTCTTAGATTTCTCCTCTTTCTCTTGCTGCTTCTCCGTGTAATTTCCACCTACTTCCATGGGCGCCCGCACATAGGAGCAAGAGGGGGCACTCGCCCCCTGGAAAATCGATTTCCTTTCTTTTAACTACTACTTTTGGTTTTTAGCAAATTCCTTCTCACTAAATCCCTAATTTTACTAATTCTACACAACTTGAAACTGACAAATTGACATTTGGAAACCTCTAAAAAAATAACCGACGTAACCGTGTTCTTATTTTTCTGTTTTGCATTTTAAAGCTCATGCTAAAAAATTGACCGTGGTCATTGTGCTTTGCCCCTCCTGCAAAAATTTATGCGGGCGCCCATGCCAACTTCTCTTCATTCTTCTCCTTCTTCGACTTTTTCTCCTTATAATTCTCAGTCCGTCTCCTCCTCCTCCTCCTCCTACTTTTTCTTCTCATCCAACTTCGCCTTTTTCTCTTTTCATTCTCCACTTCCTTCTCAACCAAATTCTCATTCTTCACTTTCTCCTCCTCCACCTTCTCATCCTTGCTTCTCATCACCCCTTTTCTCCTTCTCCTTTTTCTCCGTTTCGTGCCTGAACTGCTGAAAGTTCCAGCTATATCAGCTCCATCCTGTTTTCGACTGTGTTGTGGCCATTCATTCACTCATTTCGAGAATTTATATAGCGCCACTTTCAAAAACCTACTCAGAGGCGCTCTATTTCGTTGACCGTTAATCACACATCTGACCTTGTCAAAGGAACCCCCACTTCCTTCCAGTACATAGCCCACTACTTCTGATGCTACATAACAGTCAATCGATAAGCAGTGACACAATAAGCACACAGGCTGGTGAAAAAACATTGAAAAAACAATAGTTGAGAACATAATAGCAAATGCCATAGCAAACGTAAGAAATAAAAAAACGACACAGAATCAGACAAAAAGAAAATAAATAAATTTAACGAATCCACATTTAAAGAAATCGACTCAAGCGTTGATCAACTAGGAAACTACAGAGCAAAACATTTAGAACGACACACACACACAGACCGATTTTAAATTGAAATGAAGTGAGTTACAGTAATCCAGGTAAAGCTGAAACAAGACAAGAGAAGATTATTACTGAAACCGTACTCTGAAAGTGAAACAGGAAATACAGATGACAGTAGCAGATAAAGAGATGACTGCTCAAGAAAAACAGTTGAAATCTAATTTAAACTCAAAGAACTGGAATTAAGGTATTGTTATCATACAAAACGGTGCGACTGTAATTTGAAAATGTCTTCTCCGCAGAACTCATGTGTATATATTATGTATATGAACATTTCCAGAGCACCTTACAATAACCTCACGAAGGCTCATAGGTGCACTCTGGGACCCTGACAACCATTAAGAGCCATAATCATGTAGACTGGAAAAGGTAAGTTTTTAGAGTTTTAGAGCGAAAGACAGTCTCACTAAGAGAGTTGTGAAGACGACGAGGCAGAGAGTTCGAGATGGAGGAACCAGCAATCACAATGCAATGATAAAACAATTAACGGTGGCCTCAATGTTTGTATGCATGCATGTTTGTATGCATGAATGTTTGTATGCATGAATGTTTGTATGCATGCATGCATGTTTGTATGCATGCGTGTTTGTATGCATGCATGTTTGTAAGCATGTTTGTATGCATGCATGTTTGTATGCATGCACACATGTTTGTATGCATGCATGCATGTTTGTATGCACGCATGTATGTTTGTATGCACGCATGCATGCATCATGAGAAAACATTTCAATATGCAGATGATAAGAATGAAATACATTTGACACCTATTAGAGGCACTTCACAAATGTTCTAATACAATACAATAACATTTTCATTTCTTTTACCAGATCACCGCTATCCATATGATGCGATGAGGTGAAACAATTATAATCGAAATTCAAAGAATCAACATTAGCAATACTTGCTTGTTTATTTTTTGTTAACTTGCATTGAATTATTGCTATACTTAACGAAACAATCGTCAGAGATAACAAAGAAACAATAGACAAGAAATGAAGTCAGAGACACTTTCGATAGCTGTAGAATAGATAGACAGAGAAGAGATTCAACGTTGATAGAATCTCATCTTTTCATTTCTTAACTCACAGCAGAAGTTTAGAGCAGAGGACGAGCGAGAAAAGCAGTTTGTCTTTTTCGAACAGCGATCGACAAACGTTGCAGTAGAGACTGAACGTGAAATGGTTCGACAAGTTGCGGATGCGACGTTCGAGAATCTTCGACTTGTTGCTGGAATTTCAAATAAAACATCAGATTAGAAAACATGTAGAAATGCCACAATTAAATTCACAAGAGGTATCGAAAGGGCACTGTGTCCCATTAAGAGATTTCATGCACACACACAGCACAAACGTGTGTTTATAAATTTATGCAGTCACTGTTTAAAGTTCTGTATCAAACACAGATAAATCATATGAAACACAATTAAATTGTATCAAATACAGTTGAAATGCATCAAATGCAGCTGAATTGTATGAAATACAACTGAATTTTATCAAATGCAGTTGAATTGCATCAAATGCAGGCAATATGACGTTGTATCAATGCAGTCGATATGCATCAGGTAGGCCTACATCTGAACTGTTTGCACTGTTGGAGTTCTCGATGCAGAACTGTTATGGGCTCGCATGCATTCCATGCCTCTGCTCCAAAAGAATGGAATCTACTTCCACTCTCTCTTCGTTGCTCAAATTCACTACCTACATGTAGGCCTACCTTCAAAAAACGGCTAAAACTCACTATTTCTCCTTGACTTTTAAGTACATGGATCTCTAATTGCATCTTCCTCTGGCGGCTGACTATCCGCGCCTCAGATTCACATTTCGGTGTGACCTAGCGCACGTAAAAAATTATGTAATAATATAATGATAATAATAATGATAATAATAATAATAATAATGATAATAATAATAACTGTACGAAGTACAGTTGAACTACATAAAAAAACAATAGAATTGTTTCATGAAGTGCTATTATTGTACAGACAGCGAATTGCAAAACAATATTCAAAGACCTTTCGTGAATCGACATGACGTAGAGGTTGATGAACCAGGTGAGTGAATACTGATACATCGGATCGATGTTCGGCAGATCAGAGATCGAGAAGAATAGGATCGAAGAATGCTTTGCGATCGGTTGATATCCCTGACGAGATTCGTCAATCTTCTTCTCCGTCTCTTCAGCGATCTGTGGAAAAGAAAAACATCCATCATCTCAATATTATTGTCTATTCTCATTAGCCTAGTAGCCTATATAAACATAGAAACATTCTTTCTGTAATTTCGAGGATCCTGTGTGGCCGAGTGGGTTGTAGCCCGCTCGCCGCGCCGGCGGAGCGGGTTCGATTCCCCGGTCGGATCTTTACATACTGCGGGTGGCTCGGTCGCAATATAAACGTGGAGTCGACGCTGAAATCATCTTCGATATGAAAAAGAGTCGTTAAACCCATACATTTCATTTTTTTTTCTGTAATTTCTGTTATTTTGTGCTCTCATTATAAGACAAATCCAACAGACAAGACAATCCATAGGTATTATATTGTATTTGATAAACTGCTTCTTGTACCTCATAGCAGTGTGTCTGTCAGGTTTTGCTACCATAAAACGAATATAATAATTTTTAAAAAATCGTCTCAATTGCTGCTTCACTTTATAACATCGAATATATTGAGAAAGTCAGAATCAGTTACATCATTAATTTTTGCGATCTTCATTATCTAACATCCCACCTTTTTCTATCATCGTCCAATTAAGCTATCATCTAATCATCATCTAATCATCTAACCATAATCATCATCTAACTACCATCTAATCATCTAACCATCATCCAATCATCATCTATCTAATCATCAACTAACCATCTAACCACCATCTAATCATGATCTAATTATAATCTAATTATCATTCAACCATCATCTAACCATCATCCAATCATCATCTATCTAATCATCATCATCATCATCATCATCATCATCATCATCATCATCATCATCATCATCATCATCATCATCATCATCATCATCATCTGAACATCATATTATTGACATGATTCTACCAATCATCAGTTCAGCCATCATTGCCCTCAAACACACTCTCGTCATCACCAACAAATTCTTTGCCTGCATTCCCACTGAGCAGTGGGAATAGAAGCAAAGAATCTCGAGAACAGTGGAAACGCCGTTCCCACGCGTTCCACCCGCTTTAGTTAATTAAACCATGGCACTGCAATCATGTTCTCTGACCTTCTGCTTCTTCGCGATTTCATCTGAGAGCGTCTTTGATGAGTCGAGGATCTGAATGGCCGTCTCATCCTCGAGGATGTTTCCCTCGGACGACGAAAGAGTTGAAAGGATCTTGTCTTCGATCTCCTTCAATGTTCGTCGGTTGTTTGCGCTCGTCACAATCAACGCCTGACGCTCGTCCTCTAACTCAGGTCTATGACGCACAGACAACATCGAAAAGTGAGAGAAGGGAAGGTAAAGTGAGAGAAGAGAAGGCAAAGTGACAGAAGAGAAAGTAAAGTGACAGGAGAGAAGGTAAAGTGACAGAAGAGAAGGTAAAGTGAGAGAAGAGAAAGTAAAGTGAGAGAAGAGAAAGTAAAGTGAGAGAAGAGGAAGTAAAGTGACAGAAGAGAAGGTAAAGTGACAGAAGAGAAGGTAGAGTGAGAGAAGAGAAAGTAAAGTGAGAGAAGGGAAGGTAAAGTGAGAGAGGAGAAAGTAAAGTGAGAGAAGAGAAGGTAAAGTGAGAGAAGAGAAAATAAAGTGAGAAGAGAAGGTAAAGTGAGAGAGGAGAAAATAAAGTGAGAAGAGAAGGTAAAGTGAGAGAGGAGAAAATAAAGTGACAGAAGAGAAGGTAAAGTGAGAGAGGAGAAAATAAAGTGAGAAGAGAAGGTAAAGTGAGAGAAAAGAAAGTAAAGTGAGATAAGAGAAGGTAAAGTGACAGAAGAGTGAGAGAAGAGAAAGTAAAGTGAGAGAAGAGAAGGTAAAGTGACAGAATAGAAGGTAAAGTGAGAGAAGAGAAAGTAAAGTGAGAGAAGAGAAGGTAAAGTGAGAGAAGAGCAGGTAAAGTGAGAGAAAGGAAGGTAAAGTGAGAGAAAGGAAGGTAAAGTGAGAGAAGAGAGGCTAAAGTGACAGAAGAGAAAGTAAAGTGACAGAAGAGAAAGTAAAGTGAGAGAAGAGAAAGTAAAGTGAGAGAAGAGAAAGTAAAGTGAGAGAAGAGAAGGTAAAGTGAGAAAATAAAGTTAAAGATCCCCATTATGATTCCCCAATCCCCCCCAATCCAAGAACATAAGCCTACAGAGAAGTTAGCAGATGGCAATGTAGCCACCAAGTCTTCTCAACAAATAAACCCTCACAGTTTCAAACAACAACAGAACAGACAATTAGACATCAACCTTTCTTTGGCGACGACAATTCCAAGCAGCTGATCTTCCAGTCCCTCTGGTGTGATCATGAAGTTGAGCAGCGTCACCTTAGTCGCCACCTCCGGCAGGTAGTGAGGGTTGCGCAGTTTTGTTGTGATGTAGAAACGGAATTCCTGACTGTACTCGATGATGTTTTCCCCCAAACGAATCATTTCAACACCCGCTGCAATCACAATCACGTTCATCAATTCCTTATCACAAAGGCGTTACTCAAAAAAGCTTAGAGTACCATAATTATAGCACAGTTTTGAAATATTCCTAAGTACTTAAAAAAAAGCCGCTACCCGCAGCTTCACCTTGCTCGTTGTAGGCCTACTGATGATTGTCTTGATCTTTTGTTGCCAGGGCTAGGACTGTTTTTGCCCAACATTGTGTGTCTGCTGCGGTTGGTCCTTCTTCCATTCTGAATTACCATTTACCATCCTCCCTAAGGTCTGAACAAATGACTCGTTTTGCTCATCAGTCACAATTCTCATTCTTACATGGCATTTCTTTTCCCGTGGAGTTTCCGTTCCAAGAGCACCTCCGAATAGTCATTCTGCGAGTAGCACAATATAAATCCATGCATGCAATACAATACGATATTATTGTCTGAAGAGACATTTCCTAAAGGCGCTATATCAATCGAAAGATACCATTAAACGAATAAGAATCAATATCTATATTAAGATAGGCAAAGCTATACAGAAAACGACTCCATCACTGGTTGTTCTCTGCCAGTGTCAGTCCCAAGCCAGGATAAAGGAGGAGGGCGACACTTATCATCTTTGATATGACTTACTTAGACTTAGTTCCTCCTGTTCCGATCGAAGCGTTGGCAAACAAGTCTTCGCCACTCCACACGGTCGCCTCCCGCCTCCACCACCTCCACCGCCTCGTCCCATCCCAGACCCATCCGCTCCAGATCCCCCCCTGAATGCGCGTCTCCAGGTGTTTCTCTTCTTGGCCTGCCTCTTTGATATGGCAGTGTCGTCCAGTGGCGTAGCCAGGAATTTTCGATTGGGGGTTTATGGCCGGAAACCCTGTTTTTTTGCCATTTTTTCTTACTTAAATGGAAAAATAACCTTAAAAAAACCTTTTTCCGGAGCCAATATGGGGAGGTTTAACCCCCGAAACCCCACCCTCTTGCCTACGCCACTGCATGGTGTCGTTAAACATGTAACAAGACAGAAAACAACAGCTACTCACTTTGCTTGAACGTCTGCTTGAGGAGGAGCGGTTCAAGCGACGGATCGAGTTCCTCTCCGACGTTTTCCATGAGAATCGGATTTCCGAATGTGATGCAGTTCTCCAGCTGACGCATGTAGTCGGCGTCGGTGAGTTTAACGATTGACAACTTGTTCTCCTTCTCCATGTTCTTTGTCCACCGATTCGCCTGACCTTGTGGGTCGATCATCAGTGGCCTATGATGAACACACAAGCACAGACACACTCACAGCATACGATGTATGATAATTAATTTATGTATGTGTACAAATTAATGATCAGCTTTGGACGATAACACTGTAGAGTTAGAAAGTAAGACAAACAGACAGAGAGAGAGAGAGAGACAGACAGACATACAGACAGATAGACAGAGACAGAGAGACAGAGAGAGACAGAGAGAGAGAAAAAGAGACAGAGACAGAGAGAGAGAGAGAGAGAAGTACAGAAACTGTCTGCAGAGATAGACAGACAGACAAAGACAGACAGACAAAGAAAGACAGGCACTCAGACAGACAACAGGAAATAGTATGTGGTGACATCTAATGATAAACAGATCTTTGTAAATCATCAACCTGTTGAATGAAACCCGTGAAGTGTCAGAAATGTAAGAGACGGCCAAGAGATGGGAACACGCAGGTTGAGAGAGACAGAGACAGAGAGACAGAGACAGAGAAACAAAGAGACAGAGAGAGACAGATGGACACACACAGAGATAAACAGAGAGACTTACACAAAAACTGCTGTTATAAAAGCTACCGATAATTCAAAAGTCGACAGAAGTCATATGGTTGGCAGATTGGTTCATAGTGTTTCCATGTTTACCAATCCTTTCCAGGCTGCAGAGCATCTTAGTGATCTTACCATCTCCTGGAGTTGGCGACGATGACTCCATTGTCGACGGAGAAGCTGTCGCGTGGAAGACCGGCGATGTTCCACGCCTGGATCTTGATCGGTTCTCCCAACGTCTTGATCAGCGAATACTCACCGGACATCGGTAACTTCTTCGCCTACACACAACCATAATATCAACAACTCTTCTAATTAGATATACATCATTCACAGGCATACATACACAAGTAAACTGTGGGCATGTTTGTAATGTATATGACAACTTATAATATAGGCTAAAGCGCTTCTTTCAGCAAAAGCCTTTCAGAAGCTCTCCGAGTTCTATCAACCCCAAGAGAAAATCAATCAATCAATCAATCGTAATTTATATAGCGCCCCTTGAAGGTACCTACTCAGAGGCGCTCCCGGCCGAGATCAAGCGAAAAGACAGGATCTAAGACGAGCGAAAGATGAGGAAAGACCATAGGAGAGAAAAAGGCGGAGGAACTGATGGTGGAAGTCCATTGAATAGAGATGGATCTATGCAGGCAAAGCATCTGGATTGAGCCATGGCAGTCCTGATAAAAAGATCCTTTATATATTATAACTTCAGCAGCACAGCGTTGATGATGAGAGTACATTGATGATGAGAAGTTGATATACGGTGAGGAGGATGAGGAGGTCTCCATGTGGTAAGAAACGGTGCTTTAATCCATAAAATCGACATTAATCCAAGGCAGCATGATTAGTCTGTTAAATTTGATAGAAAAACTAAACCGTTTATCAAAAAAACCTGTTACAATATTGCAGAGAAGCTAGAGCACGTGGAGTCGGTGGTCGAGTGGGTTGGTAGCCCGCTCGCCGCGCCGGCGGCCCGGGTTCAATTCCCGGTCGCTCAGAGATTAATTTCTCGGATCTTTACTGCGGGTGGCTCGGTCGCAATATAAACGTGGAGTAGCGGTGGTGAAGGATCTCACCCTCAGGGTCGAAGCCATAACACAGTCGCTATATAAATATGCGATTACATTTACATTTACATTTACATTTCTAACACGCCGAAGCGCCACCTAACCACAATGTTGTTCCTACCTTACAGAGTTGGTCCCAGTCGGTGATGCACTGATCGCGAAAAGCGAGAGTGAACGGACCGAGGTAGGCGATGACGCCGGCAGAGACGAGAATGTCGCCGAGAAGATTGTCGTAGACGACCTGAAGATTCTTCGCGGCTTCCGTCCAACGCGACTTCTCTCCACCCAATCCACCGATCAACTTCTCCGCTCGGATCAACTTCTTGCCGCAGTTATCCACCTGATCGCAAGCACAAACAGAAAGTCAATCAAATCAAGATAAGCTGAATCTCTCAAAATTAATCATTTCCAATAAAATCTGTATTAGCTTTAAACAATATTGATTATTACAAGCATAATTGTTTAGAATCCTTCAATTTATATAATAAAGTATGTTATTTTAAATAATTACAATAATAATGATGATGATGATGATGATAACGAGGACAACAACAACAATGTTAAAATCATCATAAAATAGTAACAAATAATAATACTAGTCACTGCTGCTCTATAAGTATTATTAATACTACTAATAAAAAATAGTAGAAACTTAATAACAATAATACTAATAATACTAATAATACCAATAATATCTTTTTATGCACAAAACAATTTCCAACAATTCCTTACTTTTTCTTAAAACCTACTTCTTCCGTCGTGGCCTTGCGCAATGGGAGCACCTCTGAACGGTTCAGCCTACCAGAGGCGCTCTATAAATGTTTTAATCAATACAATACAATACAACACAACACAATACAATACAATGCATACATTAACTTGTACCCATCGCTGCCAAATGCCTGAAGTTAGAAACTGATCCAAAAAACGAACATGCACTGATCAGAGTACCGTACCTCAAACTCGAGCGCTTCCTTCTTGGCCGTCATCTCACGGAACGTATCCTTCAGTTTCTCCAGCTTCTCCTCCAACGTCTTCAGCTGCTCTCTCTTCTGACTCAGTTCGTTCATCGTCCGTGCGAGCGCCGCATCAGCGATCGCCAACTTTTCCTTCTTCGGCGCAACGACCTTCGCAACGCGGTCGTACATCTCCATCGCCAGGATCCACTTGCAGAGACCCTCTGCGGCCGACGATGCGTTCAACACCTTCGCAGGATCGAAGTCCGGATTCGGAATGTACTCACCGCGGATCTTTGTCATTCGATCCACCTGATGTATCATGATAATGATATTCAATGAACAATTGTATAATATGCTACACTGCGTTAAGCGACTGTAATTTCTAACTGTAATAAATGGTTAGTTCGAGATCAACATGCACAAAAATCATTCGAATGATCAAGTGCTACACTGTGTTACGCGGTTGTAATTTGTTACTGTAATAAATGGCTACTTTGAAATTAACACGCATCACAAAATTCTGTGGGTCGCGGTGATGCAATGGTGGCATCGCTGCCTTGAAGCCGGAAGGTTTGAGGTTCGAATCCACCTCAAGTCGCTGCGCAGGGACCTTGGGCAAGTCCTTCACTCGCAATTGCTTGGGCGCTTCGGCGTGAAACTCTGATGCAGTGTCCGCGCTGTAGTCGGGAGCGCCTCTGAGTAGAGAGCTTGATGTGGCGCTATAGAAATGGAGAAATAAAAAAAGACCGATGAATTGCTACATTGTGTTACATTTTGTATAATTATTGCATTGCAAGTGTTATCATACAGTGTCCTTACACTGAAACTTCTACCATCTGTAGTATGACTTGTGCATTATATTGCATTGTATTGTATAGCATAATTCTGATCATTTATAAAGCGCTTCACTCAGCAAAAGTCTTTCGAAAGCGCTCCCAATGCGATCAACCTCACTCATCAGTGGCACTTCTGAACCGAACCATTGAACTGACCATCAAATAATAAATACAGACTTGAGGCAGTTGAGAAACTGTGGAATGGACAAACTGAGGAGATCGAGCAGCAGTTTATTGGTTCAACTAATCAATCAATCAATCAATCAATCAATCATTCATTCATTCAATCGTAATTTATATAGCGCCCCTTCAAGGTGCCTACTCAGATGCGGTATGTCACCCTGATTGTCTTTGAAATTAAAACGAATATAATATATAGAGGCGCTCCCAGCCGAGATCAAGCGAAAAACCAGTCTTCAACAGTTTGTAAAACTGAGAACAGTTCGGGATGCGTCGCATAGTCAAGGGAAATCCATTCCAGGTTGTTGGACCAAAAACAGAGAAGGAATGTCTGCATTGTCGCAGAGCGAGTGAAAGGAACCATTAAGTCGCCATGGACAGCAATGCAGCCTAGGTTTCTGAGCTGGGCTGTAGCAGCTGGCAAACAAATAAGTGAGGAGTCGAAGGCCGAAGGGCAGTGGCCGAAAGACTCCAAATTGCGGGAAGAAGACTGAGGGTTCTGAAATGCAGATAATATTAGGTCGGGAGATGGTTACAAGCCACTCATTATAACACAACTTTTCTTAAGTTATATAATCCATATGAATAGCTATACTGTCAAGAAGTTCACAGTACACCGAACAAATTTCTGTCCAGGGTAAAGGCCTCTGTTGTCATAGACCCTGGTCAAATCGGATCCATCCTTTAAAATAAACTCATCAAAGCCATACAAATTTAACCTTAATATCACTTTCATTCATTCTTTAGATGCATTTATATAGCACCTCTTCAAGGGGACTACTCAGAGGCGCTCCCAACCTCAGCGCTGCCAAATAAAACTCTCTTAAGATGAGAGAGAAAAGTCTGAGAAGGATTTTTACAGAGAGAGCAGAGGGTCAGAGGAAGACCACTCCAGGTTGAGAGTCCTACCACCGAGAAAGCACTTGACCAACCTTTACCTGACATTCACCTGACCTTCATCTGACCTTTTGCTTGACCTCGTTGTCATTTCAGCATATCAACTAGATGTGGCCGGCTGCACATAATAATAATAATAATAATAATATCTTTTCTTTAATTAAACGCCTGCAAGACGCACTGCGCTTTACATTTACAAGTTATGCAGTAATCTTAATTAAACTTAACTACTAACTGAACAGACAGCTTTGCAATTACACGGCGCTAATAACAGCCTACAAAGCAAATCCGCCCAACGGGGGCTCGAACTCACTACCTCTCGCACTCTATGCCAGCGTGTTAACCACTACTCCCCCCTCTCATGGTAAGCCAAGTTCTACTCACCGGAATGCTGTCTTTTGGATATTCTCGCAACTCCTTCAGGAAATCCATGTCACCCAGAAGCTTCTTTGACGGACCCCAATAATCGAGAATCTGCAAACAAACAGAAAGCAATTCAATGACATCTTATGTGCATTTCAGACTTCCGATAAAGTAAAAACATGACAGCCATTCTGCAAAGTTGACATGGCTGTTGGCTAAATAATCTAAACAAATTTAAGCATATTAAAGCAGTTTGAAAATCTAAATTGAACAGAACCAGTAAAATCAAGAAGCAGCTTTACTTGAACAGCTACGACTCGGTCATCGTCACTTTTATCGCCTAAAACACTGCCTTTTCTCTCAGAAGTTGGACCAGCACTGCTGAGAGAAGCACTTCATAAATGGTCAAATACAATACAATACAATACAACAAGTACAAAATAATACACAATACAATACAATTTACAAAGAAATACAACACATTACAAAACAATGTAAGACAAAACAATGCAAGACAACAATTCAATACACTACAACAGATTTAAATATAATACAATACAATACAATACAATTTACAGAGAAGTACAACACAATACAAAACAATGCAACACAAAACAATGCATGACAACAATTCAATACATTACAATAGATTTAAATACAATACAAAACAATACAATTTACAAAGAAATACAATACAATACAAAAACAACACAACACAAACAATGCAAGACAATACAATACACTAAAATAGATTTAAATACAATAAGCACTAGAAAACAATACAATACAATTTACAAAGAAATACAATACAATACAAAACAACACAACACAAAAAATGCAAGACAATAGAATACACTACAATAGACTTAAATAAAATAAGCACTAGAAAACAATACAATACAATTTACAAGGAAATACAACACAATACAAAAACAACGCAACACAAAAAAACGCAAGACAATACAATACACTACAATAGATTTAAATACAATATGCACTACAAAACAATACAATACAATTTACAAAGAAATACAACACAATACAAAACAACGCAACACAAAACAATGCAAGACAACAATAGATTTAAATACAATATGCACTACAATACAATGCAAAACAATGCAAGACAATACAATACACTACAATAGATTTAAATACAACATGCAATACAATACAATACAATACAATTTACAAAGAAATACAACACAATACAAAACAACGCAACACAAAACAATGCAAGACAACAATAGATTTAAATACAATATGCACTACAATACAATGCAAAACAATGCAAGACAATACAATACACTACAATAGATTTAAATACAACATGCAATACAATACAATACAATACAATTTACAAAGAAATACAACACAATACAAAACAACGCAACACAAAACAATGCAAGACAACAATAGATTTAAATACAATATGCACTACAATACAATGCAAAACAATGCAAGACAATACAATACACTACAATAGATTTAAATACAACATGCAATACAATACAATACAATACAATTTACAAAGAAATACATCACAATACAAAACAACGCAACACAAAACAATGCAAGACAACAATAGATTTAAATACAATATGCACTACAATACAATGCAAAACAATGCAAGACAATACAATACACTACAATAGATTTAAATACAACATGCAATACAATACAATACAATACAATTAAGTCGTTGAGTCGTGTGATGCATGAGATAAGATCATGAGATGATGTATAATTGACGACCGACCCTTCGTCCTGTTCCCGCTGGGTCTGGAATGCGATCTGGTTGGATGCCTCGCATCACACAGACTGCGGCCATGACGAGCTTCACACCAGACGGAGGATTCTTCATCGCTTTCACGATCGCGATGTCTGCCGGCTGAAGAAGAATTCAAACAGGAAAAACAATC
Organism: Lumbricus terrestris; assembly: GCA_949752735.1. Lineage (NCBI taxonomy): Eukaryota > Metazoa > Annelida > Clitellata > Crassiclitellata > Lumbricidae > Lumbricus > Lumbricus terrestris. The sequence continues at coordinate 3,642,617 of OX457051.1, read as the reverse complement.
GTCATTATAATTACTTCAGTCCTCTTTTAATCGTAATCGTAATCATTAATTTATACAGCGCCAATTCAAGAGAAATTTCTCAGAGGCGCTCCCGACTTGACAGCACCAAATGACGATCAAAGAGAATGGTTTTCGAATGCTTGTGGAAAAGAGGCAAATAAAGACACAGAATTTCATTGTGGAGACTGCTGAGCAACTTATTCCAGAAAGATGGATCGGACATAGCAAAGCTTTTGTGCAGCACTGTGAAAGTTTGAACCGAAGGGACAACCAGGTCACCTTGCATGCCATGGCAGAGTGAAGTGAACGAGAATGAAGCAGAATGAATTAACTATTATATACAATAAAAAAGAGATGAGTCATTCATTCATTCATTACATTCATTCACTCATTCATTCATTCATCCATACGTTCATACATTCATTCATTCATCTATTCATTCCTTCATACCTCCATTCATTCATTTCATTCATTCATTCATTCATTCATTTAATTCATTCATTCATCCATCCATCCATCCATCCATTCATTGATTCATTCATCCAAACATTCTTTCATTCATTCATTCATTCATTTATTTCGAGGATTTATATAGCACCCCTTCAAGATAACTACTCAGGAGCGCTCCATACCTAACCTCGGCTAAAGAGGAGAGTTTCAAGATTGCGCTAGAATGTGTCAGAGGGACCTTGGCAGCAGATGGTACCACTGGTATGACATTAGAGAACACAGGGCGACAGCAGAGAAAGTGTATTGCTGCCTGGTAAAGTATGCATGTAGCGGACAAGAAGTTATAAATATGTGCAGAGGAGCGAAGGGAACGGTGTGTCTGGATCACATCCTGTGTGGAGTGGTAAGACTCTGTGAGATAGGCAGGAGACAAACCAAGGAGGCAACGTCACAACAACCACTACAGCAGTGAAGCCAAAGCCATACAAACAATCTGCTGGGAGTATGAGTATGACCTCTCCCGAGTAGAAGCCTAAGCGTATGAGGGTGGGTGGACGTCATTGGACAGTCTTGAAAAGGTGCTATGCAAATTTTCAGAGTTAATTAATGACAGCAATGACAGCATACCTACTACACCACCGTACCCCACCCGGTGGTGCAGTGGGCATGTTCGTTGCTTTGCAGCCGAAGGGTTGCAGTTTCGAATCCACCTCAAGTCGCCACATACGGACCTTGAGCAAGTCCTTCACTCGCAATTGCTGAGGTACTTCGGTGTGAAACTCCGACGCAGTGTCCGCGCTGTAGTCGGGAGCGCCCATGCATAGAAACATTGCTATGGTGGGTTCGTCTTTCTGGAATAAGTTACCTATTAGTCTCCGTAATGAACTTCTTTGTCTTTCTTTGCCCCTTTTCCGCAAGTGTTTGAAACCATTCTCTTTGATTGTGGTCGGGAGCGTCTCTGAAGGGTTCTCTTGAAGGGGCGCTATATAAATGTACGATTACAATTACAATCACAGGTGTATCGCCAACTCCAACCTTGAGCGTGTCGAGGGCGGAAAGTGCTGCCTCGAGCGCCGGAATGGCTTCTGCGAGATCAGCCTCACACTCGTCCCTCAGTCCCTTCGAGATGGCTGCCTGTTCGTTGACGGACGCCTCTTCCGATCGAACCTTCTGACTCGTCGTCTCGACCTCCTTCGACTCTCTCTCGATGATGATCATCATCTTCTGATTCTCGTCAGCAGCCAACACCAACTGCGGCTGCATCTGCTCCAACTGCTTCTGCATCACCGACACCTACGCACACACACACACACATGCACACACACCAGACCAATAATAACTTTCGTTTGTTCAACATGTTTACACTGATTAGACACCTTTATTTCGCATCTTCCCTTCTTATTAAAACTCGCTGAAATAAGAACTTTCGTTTGTTCAACATGATTAGACACCTTTATATCGCATCGTCCCTTCTTATTAAAACTCGCTGAAATAAGAACTTTCGTTTGTTCAACAGACAGCACCGATTAGACACCTTTATATCGCATCTTCACTTCTTATTAAAACTCGTTGAAATAGATTACAATTTATACTGAATGACTATTGAATCAATTTTCTGTTCTTCAACAATCCGGTTGACAGAACGCAACCGATTACAGTGTGCAATTAAGCAGTTGAAACAGTTTACAGGAACTCAGATTACAGAATACACAAAGCTTAACTATACTAACTGAACAGACAGCCCGCAATACATGGCACTAATAGCAGCCTATACAAAGCAGGTCCGTCCAATACGGGGCTCGAACTCGTTACCTCGTGCTCTCTACGCCAGCGTGCTATCCATTGCGCAATGGGTGTGTCCCCAACAAACCACAGACGAACACAACACAAGATAATAAGACATCGTTACGGCTAAGGTAACGTGAGGTAAGCTAACGTAATCTAAGGGAAGGCAAGTTAAGGTATACGGTAGGCCAAGGTAAGGCATTCCATTGCATGGCAAGCCAAAGTATGCCGCAGAGAGAGATAAGCCAAGGTAAGCCAAGGTAAGAAAGCGAAAGTAAGCCAAGGTAAGGAACACCAAATGCAGCGTAAGGCAAGAAAAGATATGGTAGTCTATGGTAGGTCAATGTGAGATAAACAAATACAAGACGAACCAAGGCAGAGTAAGTCAAGGTAGGTCGAGATAAGGTAAGCAGCCATTGTAAGAAATCTGAGGCAAACCAAGGGTGGCTGTAAAAACACCTGCATTTAGTGACATTTATATGAATCAACTGCTTAAGACATTTCAGCAACAGATTGCATCTCTACCTGTGAGGCAGCAAAAGCGAGCTTCTCCAATCCGACGAGATATCTCTTCTTGGCTTTCATCGTTGAATCTTGTTTGGCTGTCATGAGGTTCTTCAAGGCATTTATCAGTTCCAGGTATGAGGTTGGAGTAACGTACGTATGTCGTCCCAAAACAGTCAGATATCTACAGATAAGCAAGAGAGAATATTCTTCATTAAGGAAATGTTGCTGATGACAACATACTTCAACATACCGTAATAGTAAATAGCGTTACATGTCTCTTGTCTAAAAACCTGTCTTTTCTCTCGGGGTTGCATGCACAGGAAGAGCCTCTGAAAGGCTCTTGCTGCAAAAATCACATAACAAATGGTCAGATACAATAGAAGACAATACAATACAATACAATACAATAATCGCAATGGCTAACTGTCAATGCTTATTATCTTAAAAGTAGTCACTCTGGAGACTTACACCTTTAAAAATTTTAACATTTAACATTTTAATTCCTTCTTTAATAGAAAAATGCTATTTATAATCCAATTATTGAGCAACTCAGTGAAATGTCAAACTCCCCTTTAACAACAACTATTAAACATCAAATTCATATTTTTCTTAATTAATAAGAAAAGAAATTCAGCGAGCGTAGATCGACGAACTTCTTCGAGAGTTCCTGTGCACTTGTGTGGAAATGTTTACAGATGAGAACTGTCGATATCTTCGATTCTTCCGATACATCCACCTTCTCCAGGTAATTATGCGCCACACGTTCGAGCGCTTCCTCTGGCCACGCCTACAGCAATGAACCAGCCATAACAGAAACGAATTGTATTCGTAATCGTAATCTCGAGACCTCTACAGCGCCCACAAAAGCCAAGTCGCGGGAACCAGCTTATTCACAGGCCCGTAATCAAAACAAAATCGATAGGCAGTGGATCAAGTCCGAAGAGTCAGGCAGGCAGATAGATGGACGGCTAGGGTGGGTGATGTTTAGAATTGAAATGACGAGGGATGTGATGAGAAGAGGAAGAATCAGTTTCAAAAAGATTTATAAAGCGCCTCTACTAGGGTAAACCGTTCAGAGGCGCTCCCACTGCGCAAGGACACGAGAGAAGAAATAAGTTTTGAGAAAAGAAAATGTGGAGGATGGATTACCAGTCAGAAGTTGAGACCGAGTAGAAGGAGAGAGCGTATTCCTAAGAGAGTGGCCAATTGTTGTAAAGGAACGGGACTGAACCATAGCCGTTCTAGGAGGAGGAAGTACAAGACCAAATCTATTTGAAGAGCGGGGAGTGGGCGATGCGAGGAGGCTGAAACTGGCCTGTGAATTTCATTGGCCACCTTCACACTCTCCTACACTCAACACAATGTCATTACAATATCAGTACTATTTCGGAAGTTTCACACAGCCCTCTCCAAGGTATGCTACTGAGAAGAGATCACTGCCCAACCAGACAGACCTCGAAATAAGAAATTAATGACTTCAAACCAGTCAAAATTCAATACGAACTGTAGAACTATAGACGAGTATCAGTTTAATGTCAACCAGTCAAAATAGTTTTTTATTGACATGGAGCAATTTGGTTTTCACATAATTATATTCTAGAAGCACTGAACAAGAATCGTTACAAGACCAAATTAAGCATCTTAAGAACAATGGAGAAAATTGATAAACAGTGGACAACAATGTCTTTAACCCATGTATCCGTATGGTGGTGATGATTTATTTATTTATTTATCCATTTCTATAGCGCCCCTTCAAGCTATCTACTCAGAGGCGCTCTCGACTACAGCACGGACACTGCATCGGAGTTTCACGCCGAAGCACCCAAAGCAATTGCGAGTGAAGGACTTGCTCAAGGTCCCTACATGGCGACTTGAGGTGGATTCGAACCTCGAACCTTCCGGCTTCAAGGCAACGACGCCACTACTACACCACCGTGCCCCACGTGATGATGATGATGGTGACAGTGGTGACAATGACTATGATGATGATGATGATGATGAACAAGAACCAGCCTACTGAAATTAATTTACTGACACCAAGAACCAGTCTGCATCGTTTATAAGACTGACCTGGAACCAGTCGATGGTACAGCAGTTGATGAGCGACGGATATTGTCGGAGTCGATTGCGAAACGCGTTTCCGATTGGACTGAACGCGATGATGACGTGAAGATTCTCACGACATCGGTTGACGAAGAAAGTGTAGAGCGCGAGAAGACTGAACTCGGCATTCTTATCACCAGCCTGGGCAGCTGCACGAACAGCCTATCAACAGCCAGAGAAATAGGTCAAGTATGTAAATATGTAACGAACATGTCAAACAGCCTATCAGCAACCAGAGAAATAGGTCAAGTATATGAATATGTCACGAACAGCCTATCAGCAACCAGAGAAATAGGTCAAGTGTATGAATATGTCACGAACAGCCTATCAACAACCAGAGAAAAAGGTCAAGTAGATAAATATGTCACGAACAGCCTATCAGCACCCAGAGAAATAGTTCAAGTACATAACTCAACTAAATTGTGAATTAGTGCACTCATGTACGTAAGAGCAATTGTTATAGCACCCCTCAAAGAAAACTACACAGAGGTGCTCCAGATTACAGCGTGGACACTGAATCAGAGATTCAGTTCGATGCGCATAAGCAATTGCGAGTGAAGGATTTGCACAACATGGTGGCTTTGGATTCCAACCGCAACATTCTGGATCCAAGGCACCGGACATACCACTACACCACGGTGCCCCAATCATACCTAACAAAGACAAAGAAGAAGAAGACTGAACAACTCGACCCGGACCACCACGGACTACTCTCACAGACAACCCTTCTAACTCAACGCAGCGCTCGTGAATAAGCCGGTGCCCCGCGCTTGGCTTTTGAGTGGCGCTTTAGAAATTTCGAGTTTACGATTACGATTACGAAAGAACAAAGAGAAAGCCACGGATAGAAACCTCCGTAATCTCCGCCTTCTCGTCGGCCGCGAACAGATTCGGAACTTCGCCGGAGTTCAACAAACTGTCGATATCTTCGAGAAAGACTTCCTCCTTGATCTGCGAGTCGGTGATGAGAAAGACGGTCTTCTTGTTCTGCGCGCCAGCCATCTTCAGCAGCGTCTTTATGTCCTCCCTCCACTCCACCTTTCCGTAGTTCTTCGAGATCTCCGGCTGGAATATTCCGAGTCCGGACATGGAAGCCGCGAGACGGGTGAGCGACTGTCGACCGCTTCCTCCGACGCCAACGAGAAGCGCGTTTCCTCTGGCCACTCGCAGGACGCGACTGATGCGCGATAGATGTTCCAACACATATCTACCGTGGACAAAGAATAACGATCCAGACTGCAGTAAGTAAGCATGGCTTTTTTTAACGTGCAGTTGTACACAAAATGTGCAGTTCTAAATGTATTTGTGCAGTTGTAGAAGCACTTTTGTACAGTTAAAGCTAGCAAAAAATGGTCATTGTGCAGGTTTCCTCCGATTTTAAGTAATTTACCATGGAGGATGGGAAGGAAAAGAAGAAGTTGTGCAGTTCCAAAAATTCCTTAAAAACAGCCCTGTAAGTAAGTTTGTTTGAATGTGCACTTGTTGTTGCATTGTATTGTAGAAAGACATTTATAAAGCGCCTCTGCTAGGGTGAACCGTTCAGAGGCGCTCCCAGTGCGCAAGCCCCGCGAGAAGAAATAGGTTTTGAGAAAAGAAAATGAGGAGGAGGGATTACCAGTCAGAAGTTGAGATTGAGTGGAAGGAGAGAGCGTATTCCAAAGAGAGGGGCCAATTGATGTAAAGGAACGTTATTACGTTATAACGCCCCTTCGAGACACATAATCTACTCGGAAGCGCTCCCGACTACAGCGTGGACACTGAATAGGAGTTTCACACCAAAGCACTGAGCAATTGCGAGTGAAGGAACTGAAGGACCTGCCCAAGGTCCCTATACGCAATCCGGGGATAAGCAATAGAAGACTTGTCACTTGAATATCCATACTACTCGGAAGCGCTCCCGACTACAGCGCGGACACTGAATAGGAGTCTCACGCCAAAGCGCTGAGCAATATTGCGAGTAAAGGAACTGAAGGACCTTCCAAAGGTTCCTATACGCAATCCGGGGATAAGCAATAGAATGTGTGTCACCTGAATATCCATACTACTCGGAAGCGCTCCAGACTAAAGCGCGGACACTGAATAGGAGTTTCAATAGAAGATGTATCACCTGAATATGACGAGGTTCATTCGCGTCTTGTGTGTTGTGTTGTATTCATCAAGAGCGAGTTGAGCGACTTTGTACATTTCGTCGATCGATCGAACCTCAGCGTAAACACGATCCTCTGTATCAACGTCCGGATTCATGTAGTCACCAAACATCAGACTGTGAAGGTCTTCCTCTGCCAACTGACAATCAAAACAATCGTTAATACTCTCTGTCTGTCTCTGTCTGTCCTTCTCTCTCTGTCTGTCTGTCTCTGTGTCTCTCTCTCTATCTCTGTCTGTTTGTCTGTCTATCTCTCTCTCTGTTTCTCTCTATCTCTGTCTCTCTGTCTCTCTCTGTCTCTATCTCTGTCTCTCTGTCTGTTTCTGTTTCTGTCTCTCTCTATCTCTATCTGTCTGTCTGTTTCTCTATATCTCTGTCTGTCTGTCTCTCTCTGTCTCTCTATATCTCTGTCTGTTTGTCTGTCTATCTCTCTCTCTTTGTCTTCAGAAACATCCTGATGCTCAAAATCTTGCCAAATACCGAATTTCAAGAGCCACCGCCAGGCGAACCATCCGTTCCTCGAAACGTATAAGCTGGAGAAGCTATGTGTCCAAACTCAATCACCATACTCCAATGAAAAAGATTTGGAATATGGTTAGAAAAATTGATGGGAAGGCTAAGTCATCACCAATAAAGCACCTTCATACTGATGGAAATACTGTCACTGAAATCCAGGATATTGCAAATACATTAGGTGAAGCTTTTGCAGAGAACTCATCATCTGCACACTATAACGAATCCTTTAATGTGTATAAAACTAAAATGGAAAAGATTCCATTAAAGTTCTCTTCTAATAACAATGAAATTTATAATGAATCCTTCACCATTGCTGAGCTTCAAGATTCATTAAACAAGGCACATGACTCCTCTCCTGGCCCAGATAACATCCATTATCAATTACTTAAACACCTTCCCGAGTCCAGCCTGATGACACTTCTCAACATTTTCAATAGAATTTGGGATTCTGGGGCATTCCCTTCTCTGTGGAGAGATGCAACGGTGATCCCAATACCTAAACCCGGTAAAGATGACACAAACCCATCAAACTACCGACCAATAGCTCTTACTAGCTGTTTATGCAAAACCATGGAACGAATGGTCAATACGAGATTAATGTGGTATTTGGAGGCGAATAATATCTTAACTGAAGACCAGAGTGGCTTCCGTCGTCAGCGAAGTACTATAGATCAAGTTGTCCGTCTTGAATCTATAGTACGCCAGGCATTCATACGAAAACATCATGCCGTCGCTATCTTTTTCGATATTGAAAAAGCATATGATACTACGTGGAAATATGGTATCATGAAGGACCTGCACGAGGCTGGTCTTCGTGGCAAACTGCCTGATTTCATATCTGGTTTTTTAGCCGATCGTACTTTTAAAGTACGCATCGGAAACTGTTTGTCTAGTTCATATGAACAAGAAGCTGGAGTACCACAAGGTAGCATCCTGTCTACCACACTATTTATATTAAAGATAAATAGTATTGTTAAATGTCTGGGCACAGGAATTGACTGTTCTTTGTATGTCGACGATCTACTCATCTGCTATACATCATCCAGTATGGCATCTATTGAAAGACAGCTTCAAAGATGTCTGAATAAAATGGAGATTTGGTGTAATGAAAATGGATTTAAATTTTCAAAATCTAAAACTGTTTGTATGCACTTCTGCAATAAACGAGGATTGCACCCTGACCCAGAACTCACAATCTCGGGATGTAGGATACCAGTGGTCACAGAGTATAAATTCTTGGGCATAGTATTCGATAAAAAACTTACTTTCAAACAGCACATACAGTATCTGAAGAAAAAGGGAATCAAAGCCTTGAACCTTCTTAAGGTTGTGGCACATACCGACTGGGGAGCTGATAGAACCATCTTACTTCGACTGTACAATGCAGTTATAAGATCAAAGCTAGAGTATGGATCAGTGGTTTATGGTAGTGCACGACCATCTTATTTGAAAGTTCTTGATCCTATTCAGAATCAGGCTCTACGCCTCTGTCTAGGTGCTTTTCGCACATCACCAGTTGCTAGTCTTGAGGTGGAGGCTGACGTCACCCCCTTATCTTTAAGAAGAACAAAACTGGAGCTTCAGTACGTATCTAGGCTTAAGAGTAACCCAAGGAATCCAGCATACCGGTGTGTATTTCAACCAGACAATCGGCAGCTATTTAGCAACAAGCCAACTGCTATACCACCATTAGGTATTCGCCTGCAATCCCATCTAGAAGATCTGGACTTTGACATGAGTCGTATTGCAGAACAGAACATTGGTGCTCTTCCGCCATGGTCTCTTTGTAGACCTCAGGTGCTGCTTGAATTGCATGAACATAAGAAGTCTGATACTAGTCCAGATATATATAAATGTATGTTTCAAGAACTACTATCACACTATACATCATACATAAAAATATATACTGATGGTTCGAAAGAAGGTGATACAGTAGCTGCAAGTGCGTTTGCAGAGGACAGTTCTTTATCAGTACGACTTCCAAATAAAACTTCTATCTACACAGCTGAACTTACAGGTCTCCTTCTAGCTCTGGATATTACAAGTAAATCCAGAAGGAAACAATTTTTAATAATTAGTGATTCACTGTCATCCTTGCAAGCTGTCGCAGGTTGTAATCTAAACCACTCGCTTGTGGTAGATGTAGTCACCAAGTACCACCGGATCACAATGTCTGGCAAAATGGTTAAATTTTGCTGGGTGCCAGGTCATGTTGGCATTCGAGGCAATGAGGCTGCAGACGCAGCTGCCAAAGCAGCCCTTTCAGATGCAGTGTCATACTGCAAAGTGCCATATTCTGATGCCAAGCAATACATAGATGCTTATGTATATGATCAATGGAAGTTAAAGTGGAGTATCATGGATCGTAATAAACTCCATACTATTAATCCCAATATAGAAAGATGGCACCATGCCTCCCAAGACAACCGTAGAGATGAAGTAGTCTTAGCACGGCTAAGAATAGGCCATACTTATCTTACGCATGTGCATTTGCTTAAGAAAGAAGATGCGCCGCAGTGTGTGGGGTGCAATTGCCCTCTCACAGTGGAACACATACTGGTGTCATGTGTTGATTTTACAATGACAAGGCAAAAATATTATATGGAACAATCCCTTTCTGATATTTTTGAACATGTTCCTCCAAAGAATATTTTGCTGTATTTGAAAGAAATACAACTGTACAACAAAGTGTAATGTTGGAAGATTTTAAATAGATATGATTTATAGTTTATAAAATGTTTAATGTTGACCTAAGCTTTAACGTGTTTTAACCTAATTTATTAATTTTACTTGTGATGTTCAGATTTCTCTTTTTTAAAGTTTATCCTATTTATCGACTCCAAACGTTTTTAGTATAAAGTAAACAAAGCAGTTTCAATAATCATGTTAAGGCACGAAATAGCCAATTATGTGCTGAAGTGCCGTTAAACTCAATCAATCAATCAATCAATCAATCTGTCTCTCTATATCTCTGTCTGTTTGTCTGTCTATCTCTCTATATCTCTGTCTGTCTGTCTTTCTCTCTCTCTCTCTCTCTATCTCTGTCTGTCTGTTTCTCTCTCTCTTTCTCTCTTTGTCTCTCTCTCTCTATCTCTGTCTGTCTGTTTGTCTGTCTCTCTCTCTCTCACACACACACACACACACACACACACACACACACACACACACATACACACACACACACACACACACACTCTCTTGCATTGAAATATCTGGCTGAAATATCAGACCAACGTTGTACTTCCGTCTCACCCAGCTTCCTCCCACCGTCCACTTCGTTCCTCCAGTAGACTTGACCTCTTCATTCCTCGCTCTAGAACTCCTCTGGCTCAACCTCAATCATTTAACTCAATTGATTCTTCGCTATGGAATGTGCTTTCTCTTTTTGTTCGTTCTACAATTCTCTCTCGCAGTCTCTTTCCTGCCTCATCTCTTCTCTTCTCAAAATCTACTTCTTCTTGTGGGGACTTGCACACTGGGAGCACTTCTGAATGATTCACTCAACTACAGGTGCTTTATAGATGCCTAACAATGCAATGCATTCATTCAGAGAAATGATCTAGCACCTCTTCAAGAGACCAACTCAGAGGCACGTACAGCTTTAAAAGTTAGATTTGAGCAACATAAGCGAGTGAGTTTAACCTACAGGCATTGTCTGTCTTTCTCTCTCTGTCTCTCTCTGTCTGTCTGTTTGTTTATCTGTCTCTCTCTCCCACACACACACACACACCTACAGTAAATAAATTTTGTCAGAATATATATACTTTCTAACCATGTCCTCACAGCAAAGTGTGAGCACATGGTCTTCTAATTCAGTTTCGAGAGCAGATCTATGTTCATCACGCACCTTTCCCCCTTTTCCTTCATTTGCGAGATGTTCAAAGAGACTGTCAATCGTGTCTTTGAACTGATCTCGAACCAGCGTCTTGATGAGGCTGAACAGTCCAAGAAAACACATCGAAATCAAATCCATCATCAAACTTTATCAACATATAGATCTACAAGTTGCCTTCAACTAGAAATCACCCTTACAATTTAGGCTCAGAAAGAGAATTGCTTTGTACTGCATTGTATTAAAATCATCTGTAAAGCGTCTCCAATTGGGGGGAACCGCTCAGAGGCGCTCCCAGTACGCAATGCCACAAGAGAAGAAACAGGTGCTGAGAAAAGCAGATGAGGAGCAAAAGTTGTTGCTTACAGATCATTCATTTAAGACAATCAGTTTACTATTCGTTACTATGTCAATACTCTTTTTTTAAAGTTAATCAACTAGTTCAGATGTTAAGAAAACTTGTTAAAAACTGATCACAATTTTGGTCACATGGAGCTGATATTGGAAACATAGTCAGAGCATCACTATTGGATATGTGCAACTGATCACTCTGTTTGGAATAGCCACTCTCGTTTGGCCTGCGTTCACTTTCACATGACATGTCTTCAGAACTATTTTCAAAAACTACTCAAGACTTTCGTCTTTGGTTGTGCCTGGGTCAGAAGTTTGTTTGTTTGTGTGTGCGCTTGTTATAGCGCCCCCTTCAAGCTCACTACTCAGAGGCGCTCCCGACTACAGAGCGGACACTGCATCGGAGTTTCAGGCCGAAGCATTGAGCAATTGCGAGTGAAGGACTTTCCCAAGTGCCTCTGAATAGTTATCTTGAAGACATGCCATATAAATTCCCGAGATAAATAGATAGACTGATTGATTGATAGATAGATTGATAGATACAGTAATTGATAGATAAATAGATAGATAGATAGATAGATTGATTGATATATTGATTGATAGATATAGTAATTGATAGATAGATTGACTGATAGATAGATAGATTGATAGATAGATAGATTGATTGATAGATAGGTTGAATGATTGATAGATAGATTGATGGATAGATAGATTGATTGATTAATAGATTGATTGATTGATATATAGATATATTGATTGATAGATAGGTAGGTACGAGATAGATTGATTGATTGATAGCTAGATTGATTGATTGATAGATAGGTATGCCAACATGAAACATGAGAAAGTAAGTGAGACAGGAAGAGAAAGAAACGGACGAATAGACAGAGAGACAGAGAGAAAGACAGAGACAGAGAGAGACAGAGACAGAGAGAAAGACAGACACAGACAGAGAGAGAGAGAGAGACAGAGACAGAGAGAGACAGACAGAGACAGAGAGAGAGACAGAAAGAGAGACAGAGAGAGTGAGAGAAGAGAACAAGAGGTGTGTTACTCACTCAAAGAGCCACCTGCGATCGACTTCATCAATCAATCGATCGTAGAAGACTCGCATCACTTCGTGAACCCACAGCCTAAAAAATCAAACATCAAATTCAATCAATCAATAATTAAACAATTAAGTAGAATTTAATCATAATAAAGAAATTGCACGAATAGACTTCAAATTCAAATTCAAGATCAAATCGAAAAAAACCAAAAACAATATGAATTGCATAAAAAATTGCATTAATAATAACACACTTAAACCTCGTCCAGTTCAAAATAATATTTTAACTCTAACGGACAACTCTTTTCGTTTGGGTGGATATGTCATACCTCAAGACCATCTGAACCTTGGACTGTTCACTCCCTGGTCGTTACACTCTCCCAGCAGAGAATAGCATGGAACAAGAGAGTGTGGGCTGAGACCATGCAGATTGGATATTGTATTGTATTGAAGCTTTATAAAGCACTTATAGCATGGCGAACCATTCAGGGGCGCTCCCATGTCGCAGGGTCCCACGAGAAGCCGGTTTGTAAGAGAGAAGGAAGAAGAGAGACTGCCAGACGGAAGTGTAGCGCGAACAAAAGGAGAAAGCGCATTCCAAAGAGAAGGACCAATTGAGACAAATGATCGAGACTGAGCCATAGCAGTTCTAGAGCGAGGAACCAATAGGTCAAGTCTGTTGGATGAACGAAGTGGACGATGGGAGGAAGCTGAGTGAGGACGAAGTAAAGCATTAGTCAGATATTTTGGGGCAAGACCCAGTTGAGACTTTAGGAACAGAGTGAGGATCTTAAATTGTGTGTCTAGAGCAAGGAATTTCAGCAGAAAATAACTGGATAAAAGTTGAGCAGCAGCAGCTATTATAATACCTCGTGAAGACTCGTTTGTTTTCCGCCTGTTCCTTGCGGATGAGACAGACTCCCATGATGACACGACTGAAGTCGCGAAGGTTGAAGACGTAATGCGACTTGGCTGGAGTCGGAAGAAGGTTCTCCATTGCTTGCTTGTAGACGTCCATGGTCGCCGCTACGACCTGGTTGCCAGCAGTGAAGAAATCCGGGGCAAAGTCGCCATTCTGAAAAGAAGCATTGTCACAAAATATTATTATTATTATTATTATTATTATTATTATTATCATTATTATGGACTTTATATAGCGCACCTTCAAGAAAAATTCTACTCAGAAGCGCTCCCAGTTCAACAACGGGTAAATAAGGCAGTTTTTTTCTATGGCAGTATGGGACATGTCCTTAATAACAGCTGGCTGAAAGTGATAGGTAACAGCACAACAGACCTGGCAAATAAATTCAATGCAGAATATTAAGAACGCGAGTATTTTTAATGGAGTTTTTCTAAATGCAAATTTCTCCGTTCTACTCTGTGCATCATCGTTAGTAACATCTGCAGTTTAGTGCAAAGATATTTTCTAAAAACCAAAAAATAGTAGAAAAAAATCAGGAAAATCACATTTTCAGGAGCGGAGCAAGTGCCCCCTCTTGCCCCTATGTGCAGGCGCCCATGCTGGAGTCTATGATCCCAATTCCCAACACCAAGGACCACCACCCCTCCGTTCTGCACAGAAGGGATTGCTCTTGGTCCCATTCGCACGAACTGCAACGATGCAGAATAGAGCCTTTTCTGCGATCGACAAAGTTGTCTGGAATGGGCTCCCACAGGAGCTACGTCTACATTCTGGGGTTATTACTGATACATTTTTTTATTAACCTCAAAACTGTCCTTTTTTGCCGTGCTAGAGTCGGGAGCGCTTCTGTGCAGTCCCCTTGAAGAAGCGCTATATAAATTCTTGAATGAATGAGTGAATTCCATCTTCCCTATTAATTCCCTACCCGTAGATACGTCGTCAGAAGCATGGTGAAGATCCGGGTCATGGTCTCATCGTGAAACGGATTGAAGGAGACGACGTTGAAATGTCGGATGAACCTCGGAGTGACCGGGTTCCTTCCTCCGCCCGGTGGACCCATCGCGGCCAGGAACTGGATGTCCTCGAGGTGGAGCTTCGTCGTGTCCTTCAGGTCGTACCAGTGCTTGTGGTCGAAGTACTGGCGAAGGAGTTCGATCGGCGGCTGCGCACCGTAGACCTCGAGCGCCGGCATGTTCATGTCGTCGACGAAAATGACGGCCATCTTGCCGGGTGGAGGACCGTACGTTCCCTTCTTACGCTTATCCAGTCGGGACATGATCAACATCTGTAGAGGAAAAGAAATTGGCTGTTGTCACCAGATGGAAATATAACGGCGGTTAAAGTAACGAAATGGGAGAAACAGTTAGACCCTTAGTTCCCAACGCGCTTCATTCAGCTTTCTCCCACCATCCAATTCGCTCATCCAACAGATTCAACCTATTGGTTCCTCGGTCTAGAACTGCTATGGCTCAGTCTCGATCATTTGTCTCAATTGGTCCTTCTCTCTGGAATGCTCTGTCTCCTTCTGTTCGCTCTACAGCTCTGCCTGGCAGTCTATATACTCTGCTTTGTCTCTTCTCAAAAGCGGTTTCTTCTCACGGGGCCTTGCGCACTGGTTGCACTTTTGAACAGTCCACGCTATTCGAGGCACTTTATAAAATAATTAATATGCTTAAATACAATAGAATACCACTCTCAGAATTGTCATTGTTATAGAAATTTCTTCTGTGTGACCTGCGTTTGATTGGCGCTCGTCTGAGCCGAGAAGTTGAGGAAGGCTGGAACAAAACTCTCCTTCGGTAAATCGTTCATCAACTTCGTCTGAACGTAAACACTCTTTCCTGTGCCAGTCGGACCAATAAACAGCGCAGGACTACAAACACACACAAACACAGAGACACGTAAACAAACATGTGTTGGGACAAAGAGACATATACTGACCATTGACCAACCACAGTCATGCAAAGATTCATAGGAATGTTAACTGATTAATATTATTAATCATCTATTTGATTTAGTTTTACTCTAAAATGCTCTAATTTATTTATTCTAATTTAGTTTCATTCCAATAACCCTAATAATCAGAATCTCCTGTGATTAAAAGAATTAAAGATTAGATAACTGATTCAGACGAACCAATGATTGGATTTACAGGTTAAGTGGAAACAATGATTGGATTTACAGGTTAAGTGGAAAGTGGAAACAATGATTGGATTTACAGGTTAAGTGGAAAGTGGAAACAATGATTGGATTTACAGGTTAAGTGGAAACAATGATTGGATTTACAGGTTAAGTGGAAAGTGGAAACAATGATTGGATTTACAGGTTAAGTGGAAAGTGGAAACAATGATTGGATTTACAGGTTAAGTGGAAAGTGGAAACAATGATTGGATTTACAGGTTAAGTGGAAAGTGGAAACAATGATTGGATTTACAGGTTAAGTGGAAACAATGATTGGATTTACAGGTTAAGTGGAAAGTGGAAACAATGATTGGATTTACAGGTTAAGTGGAAAGTGGAAACAATGATTGGATTTACAGGTTAAGTGGAAAGTGGAACCAATGATTGGATTTACAGGTTCAGTGGAAACAATGATTGGATTTACAGGTCAAGTGGAAACAATGATTGGATTTACAGATTCAGTGGAACCAATGATTGGATTTACAGGTTCAGTGGAAACAATGATTGGATTTACAGGTTCAGTGGAAAGTGGAACCAATGATTGGATTTACAGGTTCAGTGGAACCAATGATTGGATTTACAGGTTCAGTGGAAACAATGATTGGATTTACAGGTTCAGTGGAAAGTGGAACCAATGATTGGATTTACAGGTTCAGTGGAAACAATGATTGGATTTACAGGTTAAGTGGAAAGTGGAAACAATGATTGGATTTACAGGTTCAGTGGAAACAATGATTGGATTTACAGGTTAAGTGGAAAGTGGAAACAATGATTGGATTTACAGGTTAAGTGGAAAGTGGAACCAATGATTGGATTTACAGGTTCAGTGGAAACAATGATTGGATTTACAGGTTAAGTGGAAACAACGATTGGATTTACAGATTCAGTGGAACCAATGATTGGATTTACAGGTTCAGTGGAAACAATGATTGGATTTACAGGTTCAGTGGAAAGTGGAACCAATGATTGGATTTACAGGTTCAGTGGAAACAATGATTGGATTTACAGGTTAAGTGGAAACAATGATTGGATTTACAGATTCAGTGGAACCAATGATTGGATTTACAGGTTCAGTGGAAACAATGATTGGATTTACAGGTTAAGTGGAAAGTGGAAACAATGATTGGATTTACAGGTTAAGTGGAAAGTGGAAACAATGATTGGATTTACAGGTTAAGTGGAAAGTGGAAACAATGATTGGATTTACAGGTTCAGTGGAAACAATGATTGGATTTACAGGTTAAGTGGAAAGTGGAAACAATGATTAGATTTACAGGTTAAGTGGAAAGTGGAAACAATGATTGGATTTACAGGTTCAGTGGAAACAATGATTGGATTTACAGGTTAAGTGGAAAGTGGAACCAATGATTGGATTTACAGGTTCAGTGGAAACAATGATTGGATTTACAGGTTCAGTGGAAAGTGGAAACAATGATTGGATTTACAGGTTAAGTGGAAAGTGGAAACAATGATTGGATTTACAGGTTAAGTGGAAAGTGGAAACAATGATTGGATTTACAGGTTAAGTGGAAAGTGGAAACAATGATTGGATTTACAGGTTAAGTGGAAAGTGGAAACAATGATTGGATTTACAGGTTAAGTGGAAAGTGGAAACAATGATTGGATTTACAGGTTAAGTGGAAAGTGGAAACAATGATTGGATTTACAGGTTAAGTGGAAACAATGATTTCATTGGCAGGTTAACTGGAACCAATACATAGACATACCGATTCAAATAGAACCAATAATTTATAATAGATTTCATTTGCCCATCCTATCTACCATGGACATGTCGAACCCGAAAAATATGTCACTGAAGATAAGTCACTGAAGATATGTCACTGAAGATATGTCACTGAAGATATGTCACTGAAGATATGCCACTGAAGATATGTCACTGAAGATATGTCACTGAAGATATGCCACTGTCTATTACACATCATCTTACATCTTGAATCTGATGAATAGATCCATGAGGTAAGAGTATCGCGCCGTATCCATCGTAGGAACGAGGATCTCCTGGAGCTTCTTTCCAGGCGGAGGAGCAAGCGCGCCTTTGATGAAGTCCATCCACGGCTTCCACGTTCCACGAGATTTTTGCTAATCATAAAGCACAGATATTGGTTATTATCACAAACCACAGAATTCAGATATTAATTACAAAATGGCTGAACTTTAACACAATAGCAATCAATCAATCAAATATTTTTATTTTGCAACCAAAGTATACATGACAGGTTTACTCATCTTGCTCATTGGTTACAAAAAGGGGAGGCCCTAAAGGGATAAAATAATCTCGCTGTCTAGGGACACCAACTAGTAATATATTGAGTTGACGATGTGAGGTGACCATGACGATGTCTTTGCAAAAAACAACATAGTGATTGACAAAAGTGACATAAGCACAATCAAGCAACTTATGCTAGAAAAACGGAAAAGAAAAAACACAACAAGAGTTTACTAAAAGTGACAGGAAGACCAATGCAGTTCACCGTCAAAGTATTGACTAACGTGAAAACTGATTTTGAAAACAACATTTAAACCAAAAATAACAGAAATTTATATCAGAATGACTTTGGCAGTAATTTAAAAGATATCCTAATTGTATGAATCTAAGAATTGACCGAACAGTTTGAATGACTTCAGAACCAGTTTGAAATCTAAATATAGAAATCTGATTTAACAAAATCAACACTGCACTATATAAGAGAAAAATAAATAAAATAAAAATAAAATAAAAATAAAATAAATAAAAATAAATAACTAAATAAAATACAGCACAGCACAGTAGAGTACAGTACACTAGAGTACAGTACAGTACAAAACAATACAGTACAATACAATACAATACAACCTCGTAGCTGTAGTCGTAGACAAGTCCAGCTTCTGGAATCGGAACTTCAATCTTCTTGATGGACTCTGGGATCGGATGATCGGGGATTCGATTGCCCGTCAGGTCCTTGAAGAATCGGTCAAACTTCTCTCGACTGTCGGAGTCCATGATACCCGCAATGGACCATGGGATGGAAAACAAGATGGCCGACTGAAACAGACATTGACATATTATTATGGGCGTCAGGCATTCATGATCTGTAAGAAAATTGTTTACTGGAAACAACGATTTAATTTACTGGTTCAGTAGATGCAATGAAACTTGCATTTACTGACTGATTCAATGGAAACAATAATAATCAGTAGATTAACTGGTTAAGTGGAAAAATTATCAGAGTAACTGGTTTAGTAACGATCGGACCAATGATTAGATTTATTGATTGAGCGGAACCAGTTATTTGAATTAAATTCTCAGTGGAACCCATTCAGTGGTATATTTGTCAGCATTCGCCATCCAATGACAATTGCAGGTTTGAGACAGCTGTGCAGACTCTAAGCAATAATTGGCAAGTAACTAGCTCCTCATCCTCCAAAAACGCCTGAAGCCCCTCTATTTTTCATTAAAAGCTTTCAAGAATTTAGATATATATATAACATCTCCACTCCTTGAGACTCACTGACTGAACACATCTCGATTAGATACAATTGCAACTCTCTCAATACGGAAATTCTCCATTAAATATCAAGGTCCACGAATCTGGAATAATTTACCGGCTACTTTTAGAACTGTAAAACCCTTTCCCCACTTTAAACAATTAATCAGAGCACACATTGCAAAAAATGAAGTATGTCTCTAGGAATATAGAAGTTAACTGTCGTTTACTCTTTTATTTTTATTTTTGTATCACTTGTTCATCATAAATTTTGTATATAATCTTCCAGCACTAATTGCTGATCTCCCAGCATCTTACAAGGTTAATCTTAAAAGTAGGGCCCCACCCAGCGGGATTTTTTTCCCTTCAGGGGTTCCGATTGTTTTCCATGAACTGTTAGTTGCATTGAATTGATTATGTTCTGTTATCATAGGACAGCAGTGACTACAGCACTCGCGAAATGTTATCATATTTGTAGTATACTGAACTACTTAAAAAATAGAACTCTGTAGAATTGACTTGGGAGCAAAAAATAAAAAAACAAAAAAAACAAAACATGTGTACATCTAAAAAAGGTGGAAGTGACGTGAGAGAATAGATTCCTTCTCCACCTACCAGTAGCCATGTTCTCAGATGTCTGTTGTCCTCCACTTCAGGATCAGCACACGCATCCGTCATCAACATCTCAACCAATCGCATTAGAGAGACGACAACGTTAGACACACCCGTCGTTACATACTCCTGCCACAGATGATAAGACAACAGATTACAATCCAATGCAATTGTATTGTATTGTATGTATGTATGTATGTATGTGCACTTGTTATAGCGCCCCTTCAAGCTCTCTACTCAGAGGCGCTCCCGACTACAGAGCGGACACTGCATCGGAGTTTCACGCCAAAGCGCTGAGCAATTGCGAGTTAAGGACTTGCCCAAGGTCCCTACGTGGCGACTTGAGGTGGATTCGAACCTCGAACCTTCCGGCTTCAAGGCAGCGACGCCACCACTACACCACCGCATCCCATGATGTATTGTTATGGTGCTGTCAGGTCGGAAGCGCCTCTGAGGAGTTTCACTTGGATAAACGATGAGAAGTTTCACTTGAAGTGGCACTATACAAATTGATAATTACAATTACAATGTAATTGGTAATTTATTTCTATAGCACCGCTCACAGTTAGTGTTGTGAGGCGGAAACTTTCCGCCGGAAAGTTTCATATCTTTCCGGAAAGTTTCGGAAAGTTTCCGACGTATCTTTCCGGAAACTTTCCGACATATTTTTCCGCCAATAAAATATTGTTAAATGCATACCCAATTCTAATGAGTCCGAAATTTTCTTTCAATATAATGTTACTAAATACATCAATCACTATAAGCAGTTAGTGTTGTGAGGAGGAAAAATTGTCCGGAAAGTTTCATATTTTTTCGGAAACTTTCCAACGTATTTTTCCACCAATAAAATATTATTAAATACATACTCAATTCTAAGAAGTCCAGATTTTCTTCCAATATAATGTTATTAAATACATCAATACTATATAAGCAGTCTTAGGTGGTTATAACTGATAATTATAATTTATTCAATAGATGGTACTGCTAGTGCTAGTGATAATTGTTCAGATTGTTCACACGGCCCAAAAATACATTAAGGAATTAAATGCAATTAAACTTCGCTGTAAATTTTGAGAAAATATTTTTTATCATTCAGTCACCTTCATATCTGTGAGTTTTGAAAATATGACAGAAACAGCAATTGATGCAGTAGTGTTTCATGTTTATATAAGTTTTTTACACGTTTCCTGCAACAGAGATGACTGCAGACATGCAAGCAACTAGTTTTCTATAGGCTGCTGTAGTCTGAAATGCTAATGAACAGTGTTTATTGCTCATATTAATTATTTTTAAGTTCAACATTGTTTGCATCTTCAGAAGTACTGTATATAAAAGGAGTTTAAACTATAAGAAAAATTTCTGAGAGTGAAATTCTGATATTTTATGAGTTAAATGTATTTTTCTGGTTCTTCGGAAAGTTTCCGGAAAGTTTCCGGCAAAATACTTTTCCGGAAAAGCTACATCACTACTCACAGTCATGACCATTCAGTAGCGCTTCCAGTGTAAGAACCCCACGAGAAGTAATAGGTCTTAAGAAGAGAAAGAGAAAGAGAAGGAGAAAGAGAGAGAGAGAGAGACAGAGAGAAAGAGAGAGAGAGAGAGAGAGAGAGAGAGAGAGAGAGAGAGAGAGAGAGAAAGAGAGAAAGAAAAAGTGAGAGAAAGAGAAAGAGAAGGAGAAGGAGAAAGAGAGATGCAGATAGCGCTCCAGAGAGGAGAATTCCACGCAAAGTTGGAGTGAAGTCAGGAAGGTAGAGAGAAGTGGTCTCACATTCGTGCAATCTTCTCACAAAAGTGCTCAACAATTTAAACTGGTTGCCCTGTGGCTCAAACTTCCAAATGCTGCATAAAAGCCTTTGCTATGGTCGGTCCATCTTTCTGTAATAAGTTACCTATTAGTCTCCGTAATGAACTTCTTTGTCTTTCTTTGCCTCTTTTCCTCAAGAGTTTGAAAACCATTTTCTTTGATCGTGGTTTGATGCTTTCAGGTCGGGAGCACCTCTGAGTAGTTTCTCATGAAGTGGCGCTATATATATTCATAATTACAATATTTGCGCAATATTTGTAGACTTACTAAGAAAACCTAAATGGGGTCACAGGTTCAACAAGCCATGACCACCTGAGATAATTTGTCAGAAAAAATGCATCACTGCCAACTATGTTAAGTGAAAAGCTAGGAGATAATTTTTTTTTGTATGTGCACTTTTTATAGCGCCCCTTCAAGCTCACTACTCAGAGGCGCTCCCGACTACAGCGCGGACACTGCATCAGAGTTTCATGCCGAAACGCTGAGCAATTGCAAGTGAAGGACTTGCCCAAGGTCCCTATGCAGCGACTTGAGGTGGATTCGAACCTGCAACACTCCAGCTGCAAGGCAACGAACATACCCACTACACCACTGCACCCCACAAACTAAAAGGAAGTCATAATGAACATGTGACACTTACCTTGCAGTTCTTATGAACGAAGGTGACGCACGGATCAACGAGCCAATCAAAAGCGTCGATGATGACCTGAGAATGTTCCTCTGTCAACTGCTGTGGAAGAGCGTTTATCCAAGACGTCAACAGCGGACGCCAACCAAGAGTGATCGGCTCCAAGTATATCATGCCACAGCGACTGACTGTAGCCGGCTGGAAATTGACCAGACAAGAATCAATTATATTATTATTATTATTAAATTTTATAATTAATAATAATAATATTATTATTATTATTACTATTATTATTAAACTGTCATTTATAATGCATCTGAAGAATAGAATCAATTAAATTATTATTATTATTGAATTTTATTATTATTATTATATTATTATTATCATCGTAATCATTAAACTGTCATTTACATGTATACCTAACGCACCTACAAAAATAGAATCTTGCACGAAACATGTAAAATGAAAGTCAGTTCCACCAATAATCAATTTAGCTGTAAACAGATAATTTCATAATCACTAGGATTTGAAAAAAAACATAAATTGTAATATTTTATTAATTACCATTATTACGTACTATGACTAAATAGTTGGCCAATAAAATCATTTAAATTTTTAAAAATTTCTAAAAATTTCGAATGTTTAACATGGTTCATTAACTCAAGCACTTATAGAGCACCTCTTTAATACTCAGAGAATTTATATAGCGCCTCTTCAATATATCTACTCAGAGACGCTCTCTGCACTAACTGGCCGAAATGATGTTAAGAATCATAGCGAGCGAAACATAACAACAAGTTGCAAAACAAAATTGATGATTACGATCACAGATTATTAATAGATCAATCAATCAATCAATCAATCAATCATAATTTATATCGTGCCCCTTCAAGGTACCTACACAGAGGCGCTCCCGGCCTAGATCAAGCGGGAAAAAATATCATTACCGACGCCTGCGACAGGTCCATCGTTTCGAAGATGAGACTCATAGGAGCCGACATCTGAATGACCTCTCCACTCATCAAACACAACTTCTTGTTGTCATCGAGAACTGTGTTCATGTTCTCGATCCAGATGGCGTCGATCGGTCCGTCAAAGATGACCCACTTCTTGTCCAACGTATCGGCCATCGCAAACTCACGAAATGTGTTGGCTGTCACACCGTCTGACCACTAGAGAACAGTCAATCAATCAATCAATCAATCAATCAATCATCAATTAAACAGTCAATAAAATCAATCAATCAACAATTAAACAGTCAATCAAATCAATCAATCATCAATTAAACAGTCAATCAATCAATCAATCAATCAATTAATCAATCATCAATTAAACAGTCAGTCAATCAATCAATCAATCAATCAATCAATTAATCAATCATCAATTAAACAATCAATCAAATCAATCATTTAATCAATCATCAATTAAACAGCCAATCAAATCAATCAATTAATCAATCATCAATTAAACAACCAATCCAATCAATCAATCAAACCAATCAGTAAAATCAATCAATTTAATCAATTTATAAGTCATTTAACAAGTCAATCAATCCATCAATCAAATCAGTCAAGCAATCAGCTAAATCAATCAATTAGATCAATGAATCAATCAGTCAACTAATCAATCAAATCAATAAGTCAATCAACCAGCGAATCAATCAAACAAATAAGATAATCAATCAAAGAAAATAATCAAATAACATCGTTCTCTTCTAGACCTTGACATGGACAGCCTACATGGTTAAACGTCCACGATCAACAGTGCTTATAATATATCTGACACCCGAGGGAAGGAACTTCCCCCACCCCATCCGTTTGCTCTGCCATCCTCTCTGGTAGTCTCTCGCCATCTTTCTCTTGTCCAAAAAACAATTGCCTTTTCTCTCGGGGTTGTACACACTGGGAGCGCTTCTGAAGGCTCTTGCTGCAAGAAGTGCCTTACAAATGGTCAGATACAATACAATACAATACAATAGAATTTGTTGAGTACCTCGTGGCTGACGGGGTCGAACTGTCCATACAGTTGACCCATGGTGATGGCTTTTGGATTCATCGTTCGAAAGATGACTTTCTCGTATTCCTCTGATCCGACCGTATTGAGGTGAGTCATTGCTTCAGCCATGGTGTGGATGACACAGGTCTTACCACCAAACGGTTCACCAACCAACATGAAACTGAAGCATCAACAACAGACATGAAGTCTATGTATGTATAATGCAGTGGATTACAAACAGAATGATATTTTATATGGTGTTGATTCAAGGAACCACGGCTAGAGTAGATGAGGGGTTAGAGCCTGTGAATGATAATGTAGGGACCTTGAGCAAGTCCTTCCCTCGCAATTGCTTGGTGCTTCGGTGTGAAACTCCGATGCAGTGTCCGCACTGTAGTCGGGAGTGCTTCAGAGTAGAGAGCTTGAAGAGGCGCTATAGAAATGGATAAATAAATAAACAAACAAATATACAATTTAGTTCATCTCGTCCAATTACATTTCCTTTACTTTCTGCATTTCCTTTACTTTCATGCGTACATTATCCCACTCTGTTTGACTTATCCAACTTTTGCTTGAAATCATATGCACCATCCCACTCGGCTTGCCTCAACATCACCTTTGGATTTTACACACATTACCCAAATTGGCTTACAATGCCCAGTTTACATTGTCCTCACATTCATTCATAATTATTGCATATAAACAATGTGGGGCACGGTGGTGTAGTGGTGGCGTCGTTGCCTTGAAGCCGGAAGGTTCGAGGTTCGAATCCACCTCAGGTCGCCGCGTAGGAACCTTTGGCAAGTCCTTCACTCGCAATTGCTCAGCGCTTTGGCGTGAAACTCCGATGCAGTGTCCGCTCTGCAGTCGGGAGCGCCTCTGAGTAGATAAAGTGCTTGAAGAGGTGCTATAACAAGTCCACATACAAACAAACAAACAAGAACAAAGGGCTTGTCTTGTCCAAGTGCGGATCCTTACTACACTGGGGCGCCGCAGCCAACATGTCTCTTACCCGTGTCGTACAATCATCATTTCAAAGACTTGGATGATCTTCTCGTTGAAGAAATCGACGTTCTGTAGATTGCGTTCCTTGCAGACCTTCGTGATGGCGTCGAGGAACGTGCTGTAGTCGGCCTTCGGAAGTTGGATCCCGGGAAAGAGATCGGAAATGATTCCGAGGAAGAGCGGGATGTCGTGCGCCAGAAACTTCGGCAGATTCACGTCCATTATCGAACGCAACATCTAGAAAGTAATTTAAGGAAACGGATATTATTGACACAAGATGAAATCAAGTCAGAATTAGTTTATTCTGCGAAATCAACCATAAACCAAAGCAGGCAGAATAAAAAAAACACTATATAAAAAGAAATAATATCAATTATAGCACACATTGCACATAATCGGTTGTATTCTCAAAACAGGTCAACCAGAAAGAAACACAGGTCTCACTGGACAGTGGACAAGAGTAACCCCAAACGAAGATTGTAAGTCAAGATGGTGAGATGAGAAAAATTCCAATAGTAGTAAGCAGGAGATACGAGTAATGAAAGGAATGTGGCACATATTATTATATGATAAAAGACACAGACCACGATTGTACGTCAGCAATAAGCCAAAAACAAAACAATAAAACAAAGAGAAGTGAGAAACATCGGCACAGAAACAGAACAAGACATTGAATAAACATGAGAACAGCCCTGAATCTGACAAGCGATCAAAAGGAAATGATGAAGATCATTTTATTCGTACACTTTACATTTTATTTATATACATCCATGTCCAAAAATTAGGCCACTGTCTGCACTCTGCAAGTGCCAGTCCCAAGGCTGGATAAAGGAGGAGGGCGTTGCTAATGGTCTTTGTTACCACAGTGACGTCAAACTGCAACTACTACCACCATGTCAAAAGGCTGGTGTTGGGAAAAAGATGATGGTGGTAATTGTGGTGGTCATGCTTATGATGGTGACGAAGAGGGTAGTGGTGATGATGGGTTATTGTAATGTATTGTATGGCAGCATTTTTGAAGCTCCTCTCGTAGGGTGAACCGTTCCAAAGCGCTTCCAGTGCACAAGCTCCCCACGAGAAGAAGAAGATTTTGAGAGCAGGAAGAAGAGAGATTGCCAGACAGAAGTGTAGAGCGAACAGAAGGAGAAAGCGAATTCCAAAGAGAAGAACCACTTGAGGCAAATGATCGAGACCGAGCCAGAGCAATTCAAGCGCGAGGAACCAAGAGGTCAAGTCTGTTTGGAGAAGCTGAGTGAGGCCAATGTACAACATGAATCACATATTTTGGGGTGATTAAGATAATCATTTTTGGTCTTGATTAAGAATGTCAACAACTTTAATGAGAAAATAATCCACTGTCCAGAGCATTTCTGATCAGTTCACCCTACAAAAAGCACTTTATAACTGCTTAAACACAATACAATAATTATAATAACAAAGAAGTTTACACGCAATACAATACAATAACAAAGAAGTGTATACACAATACAATACAATAAAAAAGAAGTTTATACAATACAATAACAAAGAAGTTTATACATTATACAATACAATAACAAAGAAGTTTATACACAATACAATACAATAACAAAGAAGTTTATACACAATACAATACAATAACAAAGAAGTTTATACACAATACAATACAACAACAAATAAGTTTATACACAAAACAATACAAAAACAAAGAAGTTTATACACAATGAGTTAGTTAATCCTGTGACTAACCAGAATATTTTCGTCCTCATCTGGATATTTGAGTTTGATATTTCCGGCGGCCAGCAGAACCGACTTGACTGCCCTCATTCCGTAATCGTAATGGAACTGTGACGACAGTTGCTCTGAACAGAGACGGTAGGTTGTTACGATCTTTACGGACAGATTACGTGCGTCCATGAATCCGTACGAGTAGAGACTGATCTCGGCGATCATGGCGTAATCGGGAACCATCATTGCAACCGTACGAAACAATACCTAGACAACAACAGACAACCAGTAATGAGCAGGTTGTTAGCAGTGGTGGTGCTAAGGGGGTAGTAGTAAAAAAGTAAAGTCCTATCCCGTTCCATGAGGAACATAGGGAGGCGCTCATCTCCTTAAGGGGGTAGAGGGTGGTTTAAAAACGGTTATCCGGGGGCTGAACCCCTAAAAAGGGCCATTCCGGGTTTTTTACATAACACACTCATGAGATTTCGACCAAGTGACTTTTATAAAAAAAAAGTCGTCAGCAAGTTCTCCTCTACGGCTCTGAAACATGGTCATTCGGTCGACGGGATCAGCTGCGCCTAGATGCCTTTGGGACTAAGTGCTTGAGGACCTTATGCGGCATCAAGTGGTCCGACTTCATCACCAATGCGGAGGTCTACAACAGAACAGGACAAACAACAGTATGCGGTACTATTAGACGGAGACGTCTGGGGCTGCTTGGTCACGTTGCTCGAATGCCAGCTAACTCAGACTCTAGACAGGCACTGCTGGCGCAGGCTCCGCCTTCCTGGAAGCGCCCTAGAGGAAGACCCAGAACAACGTGGCTCGGGATGATAAACGAAGACTTAACTGGGCTGGGTATGGATTTGAACATGGCCATTACTGTGGCTGAGGATCGGACACGCTGGAGAAATTTGGTAAACTCATTGTGCAACGCTCCCATTGGTGGAGTAGGCGACGAATGATGATGATGATGATGCAATTTTGGCGGATGAAAATGGAAAAATTCCTCCGTGAGGATTCAGCCTCCCCCAAAACTGAAATCCTGGCGCCACCACTGGTTGTTACCTTGTCTGACAACTGTTGATTGTCTCACTAACTCCCTCAGACTTCGCTCACATAGCCTATGGATAGTTGTGATACGCTGATTGAAAATGGTCCAAAGGGATTGCACACCTGAATAATTATAATCATGTATAGATGACTTGTTTTACGCTAATATTTCAGTCGTTTCATTCAACTTGTGATTCAATTTGCACCTTTTTTATTACCAATTATAACTTTGATGTATGATAACGATGTTTTATGTCTCAACGAACATACCCACTACACCATTGCACCCCACGTGTGTGTGTATGTACATGTATGTGTGTGTGTATGTGAGT
Organism: Lumbricus terrestris; assembly: GCA_949752735.1. Classification (NCBI taxonomy): domain Eukaryota; kingdom Metazoa; phylum Annelida; class Clitellata; order Crassiclitellata; family Lumbricidae; genus Lumbricus; species Lumbricus terrestris. The sequence continues at coordinate 3,614,155 of OX457051.1, read as the reverse complement.
CGAACACACTAAAGACATTAAAGACGTACCTTGAGGTTGTCTGGTAGTTCGGATCGACCGGCGTATCCTGGATTCATCGTGATGCAGACGTAACACATCGGATTCAGATTCAACTCAGTTCCTTCGAAGATGAACGTCTCGACCCCGGACTGAACGGCGCGAATGATGCACAGAATCTACGAGAAATAACAACAACAACAACAACAACATCATCTCTTTAATCACTTTAATCACTCAACAACAACACCAACATCACTTTAGTCACTTGCAATAATGGGCTCCCACTTGCACTACGCTTACTACCTCCGAATAATTTGCCTGCTTTCTACAAGTTGCTCAAGACCTAACTTTTTAGCTGTGGCTGGACTGGGAGCGCCTCTGAGTAGGCCTCTTGAAGGGGCGCTATATAAGTTTTCGGAATGAATGAATGAATGAATAATATACTATTATCATCATCAGCTCGTGGCTGAAGACCTAGATTTCACTCAAGGTGGTGGATCCCTAAGCCCAGATCAATCTCAACATAGGGGGCTGCCATGGCTCAATCCAGATGCTTTGTCTGCATATATATTATCATAATCTATGGCTTGGAAATCCAACATCAGTTCAATTCACCTTTCTCTCTGCTAGTCTTTCTTCCTTTTTTCGTTTCCAGCCTTTTCTCTCGGGGATGATCGCTCTAGGAGCGCTTGGATGGATGGATCAAGATTTGACGAGGGCCTGTGACAGCAGAGGCTGTTGCCCTCGACAGAAACTTGTCTCTAGGCATATTACAGCACCTTTTTCTAGGAGCACTTCTTATAGGCTTCTGTTATAAATGGTTATAATTGTACTGGCCCTATAAGCATTACAACACAAAACTTTAATAACCTATGCAGCCTGTCAAGTACTTTAGTAATTTAGTTACGCATTAACATTCAGTCACCTATAGTAACCATTAGCAGAGTAAACATTTCATGTAGTGGAAGACTTGTCTTAATGATTCATCAAAACAAAATCTGACCTGTTGAGCAATGACCGACAGAACCTCGAGTTCGATTCGGTTGAATTCATCGAAGCATGACCATGCACCTGCCGATGCCAAGCCCTTGAAGAACTGCAACAATTAAGAACAACAACATCGTCAACGAACTTCAGCAAGTCTAAGCGAGATATTAAATACAAGAATCTCACAAGATCATAAATCACAATCACTATCTCAAAATTTCTTCAGCGCCAAAAAAGTGAAGTCATGGAAACGAGGTAATTCACAGGTGACTACCAGTCAAAACATAATCGAGAGAAGAAATCATTGTGTTAGGTTGGTAGGTTGCAGGGCTTTTTTAACATGCAGATGTTCACAAAATGTGCAGTTATAAATGAATTTGTGCAGCTGTAGAAGCACTTCTGTACAGCTAAAACTAGCAAAAAGGTCATTGTCATCCGATTGGAAGTAATTTACTATGGAAGCTGGGGAAGGAATGAAGGAGTTGTGCAGTTCTACAAATTCCTTTAAAACAACCCTGATATGTTGGTAGAGATTGCATGGTCCGATTTGCAGATCTGCACGGGAAGAACCTATAGGTCTAAGCCTCTAAGGTAAGATGTTGGTAGGCTCTCTTGAAATGGCGATATATAAATTTCAAGACGCAGTGTCGTGGCTTTTCAATGGTTGGTCCGACTACGTGATATAACTTTCCTTCCGATCAGTATTTCGGTTCTTCTAGTTGGGGTTGAATACACATTCGACAAGCATAATTTGCAAGTTGTCTTTATCACTGGAGTTGGACTGAGAGCGTCTCTGAGTATGCCATATTAAAGAGGCGCTGAGCAAGTCATCCATATGAATGTATGTATGCATCTATTAGAACAAGCCTTTATAACGCTTTTTCATACATCACAAAAGCTCTTTCTATGCACAAGCTACACAGTGTTAAATGTCATTGCAACTAGGCTAGGTAGTAGAACAATGAAAGGTAAACCAATAGCAATAAGACTGTAAAGATAGCAGAACAATGAAAGGTGAACCAACAACATAAAGACTGTAGAGGTAGCAGAACAATGAAAGGTAAACCAATAACAATAAGACTGTAGAGGTAGCAGAACAATGAAAGGTAAACCAATAACAATAAGATTGCAGATGTAGCAGAACAATGAAAGGTAAACCAATAACAATGAGACTGTAGTAGAGGTAGCAGAACAATGAAAGGTAAACCAATAGCAATAAGACTGTAGAGGAAGCAGAACAATGAAAGGTAAACCAATAACAATAAGATTGCAGATGTAGCAGAACAATGAAAGGTAAACCAATAACAATGAGACTGTAGTAGAGGTAGCAGAACAATGAAAGGCAAACCAATAACAATAAGACTGCATAGGAAGCAGAACAATGAAAGTTAAACAAATAACAATAAGACTGTAGAGGTAGCAGAACAATGAAAGGTAAACCAATAACAATAAGACTGTAGAGGTAGCAGAACAATGAAAGGTAAACCAATAACAATAAGACTGTAAAGGAAGCAGAACAATGAAAGGTAAACAAATAACAATAAGACTGTAGAGGTAGCAGAACAATGAAAGGTAAACCAATAACAATAAGACTGTAGAGGTAGCAGAACAATGAAAGGTAAACCAATAACAATAAGACTGTAGTATAGGTAGCAGAACAATGAAAGGTAAACCAATAACAATAAGACTGTGGTATAGGTAGCAGAACAATGAAAGGTAAACCAATAACAATAAGACTGTAGAGGTAGCAGAACAATGAAAAGTAAACCAATAACAATAAGACTATTACATAGGTAGCAGAACAATGAAAGATAAACCAATAACAATAAGACTGTAGTAGAGGTAGCAGAACAATGAAAGGTAAACCAATAACAATAAGACTGTATACAGTGTATAGTTAGCAGAACAATAAAAGGCAAACCAATAACAATAAGACTGTTACATATGTAGCAGAACAATGAAAGTTAAACCAATAGCAATAAGACTGTATACAGTGTATAGTTAGCAGAACAATAAAAGGCAAACCAATAACAATAAGACTGCATAGATAGCAGAACAATAAAAGGCAAACCAATAACAATAAGACTGCATAGATAGCAGAACAATGAAAGGCAAACCAATAACAATAAGACAGTATGGCAACCAACCTTTCCCATGGCGATGTAGTCGAGTCCATCTGAGCAGTTGAAGACGACGCACTGGACGGCGAGGGCCTTTGCCAGGTCCTTCGTTGTCTCCGTCTTACCAGTTCCAGCTGGGCCCTCTGGCGCCCCGTTGAGGTTGAGGTGGAAAGCACCCATCAATGTACGATAACAACGGTCCGTCAGAGGCGTAATCACCAACCTAATCATCAACAAAACATATCATTGCAATCAATCAATCAATCGATCGAAATTTTTTTCGTGTTTCCTGGACCAAGACCCTACATTTTGGCCCCCATCGAAAATTTCTGTATCCGCCCTTGCATAAAGAGAAGTCATTTTAGTAGATCCTCTTAGTTCCTTTTGCTTGTACTGCTACCATGAAGAATCAAGCCTTTTCTGTGCTTGGCCCCAGTGGTCTGGAATTACCTTAATTCCTTTTGAGCTGCGTCTACACCCTGGGAAACACTACCAGGATCCTTCCTTACTAAACTTAAAACTTTTTTTGGCGCCCTGGCGTCGGGAGCGCCTCCGAGTAGGTTGTTTTTCTTGAAGGGGCGCAATATAAATTTCCGAATGAACGAATGAACGCCAAGTGTCACCTTGGAGTGTTTCCGAGATACTCGTAGGCGTATCGTACGCGTGCGTTGGTGATCCTCACGTACACATCCTCGTCCTCCCAGTAGTACCTCAGCTGGGCCAGCCAGTTGAAGTCATTCTCCGACGACACTCCCTTGTCCACCATGTCCATCACAACGTCCCTGGCGTGGACATCTATGACGACAAGAGCCCCGAGGGTGATCCGCTGTTGCTTCGTCAGCTTTGCACGCACCAGTTCGATGATGCTGCCCAGCTGCTCCTGCAGCTTGTCCCAGTACTCCTTGAGGCCCTTCGGACCTTCCTTGATGCATTCCTGGACCTCGAGCGTCCAGAAGATCTGCGAGACGCAGAGGACGACCTGGCCCGGCCAGTCCTTCACCCACTCCTCTCGCAGATCCAGAGCGTAGGCCTACATGGAAAAGAAATATTCAATAACGGATGTACTGACTGTATTATGGAACCGCTGGAAATTATGCAGAGGACACCAGTCCTACCACCACATTATCATCTTCGTCATCGTTTTCGTCATCATCATCACCATCACATCACCATGACCATGACGACCACCACCACCACCACTACCATCACCACCACCACCACCCCACCCCACCACCACCACCACCCCCACCCCACCACCACCATCATTATCATCATCATCATCATCATCATCATCATCATCATTGTCACCATCATAAGATTGCACCGTAACAGCTAGGGGTGGGTGAGAGAGTGAGTGGGTGAGTAAGCAAGTGAGTAAGCAAGTGACTGAGTGCATGAGTGAGTGAGTGAGTGAGCGAATAAGTGCGTAAGCAAGTGAGTGAGTGAGCGAGTAAGCAAGTATTAAGTGAACAAGTGCGTAAACAAGTGAGTGAGTGAGTGAGAGAAAGCAAGCCAGTGAGCTAGAGGGTGAGTGAACGAGTGAGTGAGCGAGAGCAAGAGCAAGCGAGTGAGCGAGTCGGTCGGTGAGTGAAAAAAGCGAACGAGCGACCGATCAAAAATCCAAATTTTCAAAGAACCTCTCTGGAGGCGGTGGTGACATCCCTGACTGAGGTGAGCATCACATCCTGCACCTGCAGCAGCCACTTCTCCACCGCTCCCCTCGCTTCACTCGTCGATATCACCTGACTCATCTGAACCTTCTCGCCTTCGCTGCTGAACATCGCGTGGATGTCGAGTCGGTGGTCAAAGTCAAGACGACCGATGCCCTCGAAGCATTTCTTCAGATGCGGTTGGACTCTCGTCGGGTCCTTCGTCTCTGAAAGGATCTCCAGCATCTCATCGTTCGACAGGAAGAAGAACCTGACATCGGAAATTTATGTACAGCCATATCAACAATTTACCTCCGAGCGCTATGCAGCTTTGCATTGAGTATCCAAGGACGTCATCAGCTATACTCTGCTGATATCCTTTTGCTCGTACTACTACCATGAAGAATCGAGCCTTTTCTGTGGTTGGACCAGTGGTCTGGAATGGCCTTCCCTTTGAGCTACGCCTACACCCTGGGACTCTACCAGGATCCTTCCTTACTAAACTTAAAATTGTTCTTTTTGGGCGCGCTGGAGTCGGGAGCGACTCCGAGTGGTTTTTTCTTGAAGGAGCGCTATATAAATGTCCAAATGAATGAATGAATGAATGAACAATATCATCGCACAAGTCCATGTTGTAATGTAATGTAAATCTTCGAGAATTTCTCAGTGCCCACCAAAACCACGTCAGGGAGACCAGCTTATTCACCGGCGCTATATCAAATCAAGTTCGCAATAGCCAGAGCTGCCGTTTTCGTTCCGGTGCCAGGTCAAAATCCGGGGAGGTCAAGCCGAGGAGACAGCGTGGTGCTACGGTGGTAGTCGGTGATGGTGGTGTGGTGGTGATGATGTTAAGATGGCGGCGATGATGTGGATGATGTCTTGAGTGGCGTAACAGTAGGTGTGCATGAGAGTTTGTCAGATGCCACTATTGTATTGTATTTAATCATTTATAAAGCGCATCTAGCATGTTGAACTGTTCTGAGGCGCTCCAAGTGCGCAAGGCCACGAGAGAAGAGATAGGTTTTGAAAAAAGAAAATGAGGAGAAGGGATTACCGGCTAGAATTTGAGAACGAGTAGATGGAGACAGAGTATTCCAAAGAGAGGGGCCAATTGATGTAAAGGAACGGGACTGAGCCATAGCCGTTCTAGTATGAGGAACTAAAAGATGAAATCTGTTAGAGGAGCAAAGTAGAAAATGTAAGTGGGCATTATGTGACCTAGCCTGACTAAAACCTGCAGTGGCCTAATTTTGACCTGCTGTTCTCAATTTCACAAACTGTTGAAGACTGTTTTTTCGCTTGATCTCGGCCGGGAGCGCCTCTGAGTAGTTATCTTGAAGGGGCACTATATAAATTACGATTGATTGATTGATTGATTGATTGATTACACCACGAAGTATCTAAAGACATAAATAATACCTCAAAGAAAAACTACAATGCACATAAAATGTACAAAAGTAAGTAATCATTGACAACTGATTTGAACCGACCTGGGAAAGAAAAGGCGTTTCTTTTCCAGGTATGCATTGAGTCCTTTGTTGATTTTATCTAGCAAAGCATTTGAATCCTTGAGTCGATCTAGCATACCGGGCATACTAGTTGCAGCCATCACCTATGCACACCAACAACAATTCATTAATTAACCACCAACAATATTAACACTATTGAAGATTTGAATCATGCAATATTGGGCAACCATTCAATCAGATAAGGAAATAAAGTGTCATCTCACAAAGAGAAGAAAAGCTTTGTCACATCGGATGCCTACACAATTAAACTAGTCATCAACCAAGACAATGATTGGATAACAATAAAGTGCATTCTAGTTGAGTTTTTGAGTTTTAAGCAGAGTTAATTGAGATTACAAGTGCAAAAAAAAATTGCATTTACAAAATTATTGCAATTGCAATTATAAATAAAAATTGCAATTTGCATGCTTGTTTCAGCAACTTTCAATTTGCACGCAGAAGTTTAATGCCGTTGCATTTCGAGGCACTTTTGCACAACTGACCGATGAGGATGACCGTTAACTCCAGAACAACACAGCTTTTATTAGTGTTTTTAAAGCCTGAGGGATCATATATACCTTGGGCGCTACAAAAAAATTGGCAAAATTATTCCAATTACAATTGCAAAAAAAAAAAATGCAATTACAAAATTATTGCAATACAATTATAAATCAAAATTGCAATTGCAATTTTTTGCAATTAGAATTGCAACTGCAACTACAATGAAAATTGCAATTACAAAATTATCGCGATTGCAATTATAAATCAAAATTGCAATTACAATTATAAATCAAAATTGCAAAAGCAAAATTATTCCAATTACAACTGCAACTGCAATAAAAATTGCAATTACAAAATTATCGCAATTACAATTGCAACTACAATGACAATCGCAATTACAATTCCAATCAGCATTGACAGAGTCACAGTCTCACATGAGCGTCCCTGACGGTGTACTTCATGATGTCCTTCCAACTGCGATCGACGATATTGAACAGCCGTCCCTCCTCCGGCATCTGCTGCATGATGTCCTCCGACGAGAAGATCGGCTCCAGGTAGAGCCACTGAGCCTGCACCTTCAGCCACTCGTCCATCGTTTCCTGGACGCGTACGATCTTCTCCTCCCAGTCCTTGATCTCCTTCTCGAACGGCTTGATGAACGACGAGCCCTTCATCGTCAGGGTCTTCACGATGTGGTCGTCGAGAAGCGTCTGGATCTCGTCTATGGCGGACAGGATCGAGACTCCGGTGTCGCGATAGACCGTCAGGTTGAAGGAGACGTCTTCCCATTCGTCCTGCATCTTACGCAATCCCTTCTCAAGAATGAATTCCTAAATTCAACGCGGAAGAAAGTGACAGAAAGATGCTTTGAGTTTGCGCCGAACAATGGTTAGAATTTGATGCTGCAACTTACATTAAACAATTGTGCTGAAATTGGTAATTGTATTTAATAAGATTAATGCAAGTTTAGTATGAAGGCTAATGTCACTGTCACTTTGTTTGTATGTGCACTTGTTATAGCGCCCCTTCAAGCTCTCTCTACTCAGAGGCGCTCTCCGACTGCAGCGCGAACACTGCATCGGAGTTTCACGCCGAGGCGCTGAGCAATTGCGAGTGAAGGACTTGCCCAAGGTCCCTACGCAGTGACTTGAGGTGGATTCGAACCTGCTACCTTTCGGCTGCAGGGCAACGAGCATACTCACTGCACCACGGCGCCCCACAATGCTAGTTAATGTTAGTCTAACATGAAAGCTAATGCCACTGTCACTTGATTACAATTTGTAATGGAAATTTATATATAGCGCCACTTCAATGGACACCCATCAAAGCCGCTTCCACAATGAAACCCTGATGTATTAAAACTGTCAGTGTTTGCAGAGAAGGGACAAAGAGAGGATGAAGAAGAGTTCAATGCCGCCATGGGTTTACGTGAATGGTAAAACTAGTACTACAGCAGAAATACTACATAAAATAAGTCTTAACTAGACCACCAGCAAATAAACGCACAGTGGTTTACAGAAGAGATAAAAAAATAGATACATTTATGCAAAGTTGTACAAAATACTCATGTAAGAATTCTTTTTGGAAAAGGCATCAGCTCTAGGTAGGGTTAGGTTCTGTACTCCACCACAGGTTACCCGTAGGGGTAGTCAGTAGCTGTCCCAAGGCATGATAACTTTAGGATAAGTGTTCTGCGGTGGGCTTGCATGATGCATCCCACCTAGGTAAAACAACTTCATGAACAGAAACAGTGCAGAAAGTTCATTGACGTGGGAGGATGCTGCAGAGATGGTGATGGAATAAGAATAAATACAATGCAATACAACACAATACAATACAATACAACACAATACAATACAACACAATACAACAGAATACCATGCAATACAACACAACACAATACAACACAACACAATACAATACAACACAATACAACACAATACAACACAACACAATACAACACAATACAACACAACACAATACAACACAATACAACACAACACAATACAACACAACACAATACAATGCAACACAATAATAATACAATACAATACAATAGATCTGCAGCACATATCGAGGTTGACCAACCTTTGAGGCTGCAACGCTGATTCCCTCGAACCTATCGATGAATGGTTCAAGTTTGAGGTTGAGCATCTTGCGAAGCGTCGTTCCAGAGTCTGGCGTGATGTTGAAGGTGACGATGTCCGACATCTGCTTCCAGTGTCTGCCACGCATGCCAGCGTTGCAGAGGATGCTGATCATCGGAATATGCGTCTGCAAAAACACATTTCAACACATGTATGTATGCATGTATGCGCACTTCAACACTTTGTAACGGTGATGGCAGATGTGTTACGGCGCCATATGAATTATCTTCAATATTATCATAATTTATGGATAGAACAATCTAATATCACCACGCTCTGTCTTTCACTCTCTCTGTCTGTCTGTCTATGTCTATCTCTGTCTGTCTATCTGTCTCTATCTGTCTGTCTCTATCTCTATTTGTCTCTATCTGTCTCTATCTGTATCTGTCTGTCTATCTGTCTCTATCTGTCTCTGTCTATCTCTGTCTGTCTGTCTCTATCCGTCTCTGTCTGTCTCTATCTGTCTCTGTCTATCTCTGTCTGTCTGTCTCTGTCTCTATCTGTCTCTGTCTCTGTGCGTCTGTCTATCTCTCTCTTTATCTCTGCATGTCTGTCTCTGTCTGTCTCTGTCTGTCTTTCTCTCTGTCTCTATCTGTCTTTCTCCCTGTCTCTATCTATCTCTATCTGTCTCTGTCTGTCTCTATAGATCTTTCTCTATGTCTCTATCTGTCTTTCACCCTGTCCCTATCTATCTCTATCTATCTCTGTCTGTCTCTATCTGTCTCTGTCTGTCTCTGTCTGTCTCTGTCTGTCTTTCTCTCTGTCTCTGTCTGTCTGTCCGTCCATCTATCTCTCTCCCTACCTCTTGATTCCACTGACCTTGAACTCCTGTATTTCCTCCTGGACCTGCGCGCACACTCCGATGGCCGCCGGCGTCACAATCTCCGGTTCCTCGTCCTCTCTGACGACCGGCGTCGCCTCCGGACCCTCGAGCATCTCCTGGATCTCGGTCTTGCGTCGTTTCTTCTTCGCTCTCTCTCGCACCTTCTCCTCCTTCTCTCCCAACAGTTTCTTCAGACGAATGTTGAATGTCTTCTGGATCTTGTAGATGTCCTTCATGTATTCGTCGCTCTCCGCCTCAATTGCATCCGCATTCAGGTCGCCGAAGTTGCCATCCAACCACCTTGACAGAAGAAGGTGTTAGTTACCAGTTGCCACACAACGTAACGTGTTGAATCACTGGTGTCGTCACTGCACGATATATGTTGTTATTGCTAATGTAAGGTATTGTCAATGTAAGCTAATTCATTGTATTGTATTGTATTCTATAATAGCGACCTGGTTGACAGATCACAACCGGTTAGAGTAGTGGTTCCCAACAGTTTTTGACTTTAGGGCCGTTTCTTCTAAGTTTTTATGGACAAGAGGGGTTTTCTTAGTTGATGGACATTAGGGGGTCACAAGGCTAAAATTTATTTAACTAAAAGCGCATAAAATTGCTACAATTGAAGCAAAATTTATAGAATGTTTGATGTTATTTATGACGCAGCGCTCGTGAATAAGGTGGTGCCCCGCGCTTGGCTTTCGAGTGGCGCTTTAGAAATTTGGGGATCACGATTACGACCTGCAAAGAATACACATGTACAATTAATTCAATTCACTCCAATGACTCCATATGTCATATCATCATTTGTAGGGCGTGGTGGTGTAGTGGGTATGTTCGTCGCCTTGCAGCCGAAGGGTCGCAGGTTCGAATCCACCTCAAGTCGCCGCGTAGGGACCTTGGGCAAGTCCTTCACTTGCAATTGCTCACCAGCACTTCGGCGTGAAACTCCGATGCAGTGTCCGCTCTGCAGTCGGGAGCGTGTCTCTGAGTAGGGAGCTCTTGAAGGGGCGCTATAACAAGTGCACATACAAACAAACAATAGTACAGAGGTCATTCCAAGCACAGAGACCTGCAAAAGAATACACATGTATAACTCATGATCTCGGCCGGGAGCGCCTCTGATTAGGTACCTTAAAGGGGCACTATAAAAATTCTTATTGATTGATTGATTGATTGAAAAGAATGATTGTCCAACTTCTTCTCCGCCTTCTGCCACTTCTGTACGACGGTGAACATTCGATGGAACGGATCGATCGCGACGTTGATCTCCTCGACCTCAGGAAACTCGGTGACGGCGATGTTGTAGAGCACCTCCTCCTTGTTCACCCACTGGATGTCGACCACACAGTCGGCCACTCGCTTCTGCACGGACCTCACGTCCTGCACGTACTGACCGATCATGTCCAGCTCTCCGCAGTGGTTGAACTCCTCCACCCTCTGCCGGAGTTTGCTCAGCTCCAGCAGGACCTTCTCCTTCCGTTCGATCAGCAACTGCTCGCCGGCCACCTTGCACTTCTCCACCAACTGAAATGCGAAAAGAATGCTCCATCCATAGGTGCAATCACGTCCTAAAAGTTGGGGGGACCAAATGAATCACATCCTAAAAGTTGGGGGACCAAATGAATCACATCCTAAAAGTTGGGGGACCAAATGAATCACATCCTAAAAGTTGGGAGACCAAATGAATCACATCCTAAAAGTTGGGGGGACCAAATGAATCACATCCTAAAAGTTGAGGGGACCAAATGAATCACATCCTAAAAGTTGGGGGGACCAAATGAATCACATCCTAAAAGTTGGGGGGACCAAATGAATCACATCCTAAAAGTTGGGGGACCAAATGAATCACATCCTAAAAGTTGGGGGACCAAATGAATCACATCCTAAAAGTTGGGGGGACCAAATGAATCACATCCTAAAAGTTGGGGGACCAAATGAATCATGTCCTTAAAGTTGGGGGGACCATAATAATAAAGTTAGGGGACCACTGAAAAGTTGGGGGGACGCGTCCCGTGGGTTTCATAGGGTGGTTGTGCCTATGGCTCCATCTCAATTGTGGGGCACGGAGGTGTAGTGGTGGTGGGTTCGGTTCATTGGAGCCTGAGGACTCCAGGTTCAAATCCACCTCAAGCCGCCGCGTAGGGACCTTGAGCAAGTTCTTCACTCGCAATTGCTTGCGCATCTGGGGTGAAACCTCGATGCAGTGGCCCCGCTGTAGTCGGGAGTGCCTCTGAGTAGAAAGCTTGAAGGGGCGCTATAGAAATGAAGAAATAAAAAAATCTTGTGCACATTTCGGTCTGAAAATCTGTCTGTCTATCAACTTCTCTGCCTGTTTGTCTGTAGGTAAGATGACCAATTTAATGGATATCAGTATTTTAATGTACAAACATGGTTGTAGACATACATGTAGGGATTTTGTAGGCCCCTACATCATCTACAGAGCCAATCAAAAGTCAATGTTTTCAGATAACATATTATATGATCCTGATTCCAATACAATTATATGCTTTATGTTTATGATGACAAACTATGTATACTGCACTTTGGTTTGCATGACATGACATTTGAATAAGATAAAGCTTCTTAAAAATGTTAAAAAATTGCATCTTCCTCTGGCAGCTTGCAATGTATGCATCAGATTAGCGTTTCAGTGTGACCTTGTATGCATATAAATTTATTTATTTAATAATAATAATAACAATAATAATAATCATGAGGCCGTTCCAGAGCAACACCATTCAAATCTCCGGATATTGTTTTGAGCACCTGAGGGAACATAAATACCTCGGGTAAAAAATAAAATAATAATAACAATAATAATAATAATAATAATAATAATACACTTCTCTGTTTTTAGTCTGGTTTTAAGCTCGATTGGTCTCTTAATAAATGATTTGTTATTTTAAAAAAAATAATAGTAATAATCCCAGACGACAAACACAGCGTACCTCATCATTCTGATCGAATATTGGATTGATTCTCTTTGACCAGAGAATCGCTTTCTTGTTCAATTCGATTTCATCTGCTGTGAAGATGAAGAGATCCAAGAGATAAAGAATGTGATCCATTGAATCCTGAACACAAATCAAAACAAAACATTGATTCGCGTAGATATATGCAAAAGTTATACAGCAAGAAAAGAAATACAAGACACTGGCAGAAAAATAAATATAATATAATATTGTATTGTATTGCATTATATTCTACATGACCATTTATTCACGGGAACTACTCAGAAGCGCTCCAGACTCTAGCATGGCAAAAAGGACAGTCTTTTATCAAACTAAAAACTGACCTTTTATGCTGTGCTAGAGTCTGGAGCGCTTCTGAGTAGTTCCCTGAACTAGTGCAATATAAATTCTGCAATATAGCACTAGTTCTAAGCTAAATTGGCAATTAATAATGCCAGTTCTAAACTACACCAGCATCAATATAGCACTATTCCTTATATAAATTCTGCAATATAGCACTATTCCTTAACTAAATTGGCATTTAATAGTGCCAGTTATAAACTACATCGGCATCAATATAGCACTATTCCTTATTTAAATTCTGCAATATAGCACCATTCCTAAACAAAGTTGGCAATTAAGTGTGCCAGTTCTAAACTACATCGGCATCAATATAGCACTAGTTCTAAACTAAGTTGGCATTTACATAGTGGACAAACAGTACCAACAACAACAACACCATCAGTACAGTGTTAGTCAAAGATCGTATCGTATTGTAATCTCCTAATTTCTAAAGATGTTTGAAAGTAGATGAATATTATTGTCTGCTAGTCATCGTACCCTGACGAGTGAATTCAGTCGGATCATCCCGATCGTTCTGGAGTTCTCAATGAACTGGATCATATCCATCAGCTGCTCCGATGTCTCTGGAGTCGCAAGAGCTCTCTGCGCAATCACCTCAAACTCCTGACAGATTCTGAAATAATTATCGAAGATAAGCAAATCTCTTTCTAAGAAAAACACAACAAACATTCACTTCAAACACAAAATAGAGAGATGAAACGCCTCAACGCAATGACATGAAGACAGTTCTATACAAATGAATGAATGAATGGATGAACGGATGAATGAATGGATGAATGAATGGATGAATGAAAGAATTAATGAATGAATGAATGAACGGATGAACGAATGGATGAATGGATGAATGAAAGAATTAAAGAATGGATGGATGAATGGACGAATGAATGGATGAATGAAAGAATTAATGAATGAATGAATGAACGGATGAACGAATGGATGAATGGATGAATGAAAGAATTAAAGAATGGATGGATGAATGGACGAATGAATGGATGAATGAAAGAATTAAAGAATGGACGGATGAATGGATGAATGAATAAGTGAATGAATGAATAAATGAATGGATGAATGAATTTATGAATGGATGAATGAATTTATGAATGGATGAATAAATGAATTAAAGAATGGATGGATGAATGAATGGATGAATGAATGAACGGATGAATGAATGAACGGATGAACGGATGAATGAATGAATGGATGGATGAATGAATGGATGAATGGATGAATGAAAGAATTAAAGAATGGATGAATTAATGGATGAATGGATGAATGAATGGATGGATGAATGAACGGATGAATGAATGGATGAATGTATGCTTTGATGGATGAATGAATGGATGAATGAATGGAAGAATGGATGAATGAATGGATGAATTAATGGATGAATGAATGGATGAATGAATGGATAAATGAACGATTAGATGAATGGATGAATGAATGAACGAATGAACGGATGAATGAAAGAATGAATAAGTGAATGAATGAATGAATGAATGGATGAATGAATGGATAAATGAATGGATGAATGAATAAATGAATTGATGAATGAATAAATGAATTGATGAATGAATAAATGAATAAATGAATGAAAGAATGAATGAAAGGATGGATGAATAAATGAATGAATGGTTGAATAGATGAATGAATGGATGAATTAATGGATGAATGAATAAATGAATGAATGGATGAATGAATGAATGGTTGAATAGATGAATGAATGGATGAATTAATGGATGAATGAATAAATGAATTAATGGATGAATAAATGAACGAACGAACTGACATGATGTTCTGCTTGTGCAGATCATCAGCCATCTTCTTCAGCAGCTTCTGGCTGAGTTCCATTGCGACTCCAGAAAGTCCGATCTTCAGATCCTCGCAATCCAAGCGGATCAAGTCGTAATGTTCAACGCTCGACAGCATCGAAATCTCCTTCGCAACTCGCTGCAGTCTCGCAATTATCTACAATCAAACAACGAACAGTTATCAGCAATCCTTTTTAAGTAATTCTTCATAAATAATCCTTTTATACGCACTGTCCTTTATAATTATGTACTCCATTTTAAGCAATCCTTTATATAAGAATGCCTTTATAAGCACTCATTCAGAAGTCATCCTTTATAAGTAATCCTTCATAACTAGTCCTTTATAAGTAATACTTTATAAGTAATTCTAATAAGTAATAATTTATAAGTAATCCTTCATAAGTAACCCTTCATAAGCAATCCTTTAAAAGTAATCCTTTATAAGTACCTGGTAATCCTTTGAAAGTAATCCTTTATAAGTACCTGGTAATCCTTTGAAAGTAATCCTTCATAAGTAATCCTTTATAAGTAATCCTTCATAAGTAATCCTTTATAAGTAATCCTTTATAAGTAGTCCTTTATAAGTAATCCTTTATAAGTAGTCCTTTATAAGTAATCCTTTATAAGTAGTCCTTTATAAGTAATCCCTTATAAGTAGTCCTTTATAAGTAATCCCTTATAAGTAGTCCTTTATAAGTAATCCTTTGAAAGTAATCCTTCATAAGTAATCCTTTATAAGTAATCCTTTATAAGTAATCCTTTATAAGTAATCCTAATAAGTAATCCTAATAAGTAATCCTTTATAAGTAATCCTTTATAAGTAGTCCTTTATAAGTAATCCTTTATAAGTAGTCCTTTATAAGTAATCCTTTATAAGTAGTCCTTTATAAGTAATCCTTTGAAAGTAATCCTTTATAAGTAATCCTTTATAAGTAATCCTTCATAAGTAATCCTTTATAAGTAATACTTTATAAGTAATTCTAATAAGTAATCCTTAATCCTTTATACTTAATCCTTCATAATTATCCTTTATACGTAATCCGTTATAAGCAGCCTTTATAACCACTCCCTAATAAGCAAAGAACACATCTATAAGCAAGCCAAAATGCGGGTGGGATTTGGTCAATTAAGGATCATTCATATAGCTTAGCATTTCTCATCCTAGAATAATAATGCATCCTGCAATCGCTGACAAAACTTAAAACTGTGGAAGGGAAAATTAATTACCAGTTTCTCCTCTACCCGCATTTTGGCTGTGCTCATCATATCATTATGAATACAAGCTCTCACAGCTCTCACGAAAGGCGATTAAAACAGATGAGCCTAACATAGACAAAGTATCACGACTCAGCTGTTAAATGAAAGCTGAAACTCCACCAGTGGTTGCACTCTGCCAGTACCAGTCCCATGCCTGGATAAGGGAGGATGGTGTCGTTAATGATCTTTGTAAGCACGCAGCGTCGTTAAACTGAACCTAATACTACAACTGATAAAGTATTTACATGACGGACAGTTGTGGAGGGGCAAGGATAGCCGACCAAAGAGCATCTCTAATGCTCCATCTTCTCCTATTCCTCCTCCTTCTATTTCCTCTTCTTCTGCTTAACTTATTCGATTCTGAGCAGCGTAAATTAAACAACTTGCCTCCATGTATTCCTCGAACGTGTGCTTCGTCGCAATGAATTTCTCAACTTCTTGAAGCGCTTCGCCATTTATGAGGTAACTGTACTTCACAACTGAAACACATCAAGATTTATCGTTAATATTATAATCATCATTATTACTATTAATCATTATCTTTATCATATTTGTCATCATCATCATCCTTATCATCATCCTTATCATCATCCTTATCATCATCGTCGTCGTCATCGTCATCGTCAATCGTCATCACCATCACCATCACCATCACCACCACCACCACCACCACCACCATCATCATCCTCATCATCATCATCATTACTGTGGTCATTCACACAACTTTCGCAGCAGCATAAAGCAATAACTCCAGACAATGGTGCCTTTCAAATAATATATCACAAACAATCAGACTACTCTAGCACACTTAATGGAACAAAAAATGGAACAATAATGGAAAAGGAACACAACACAAAGGGAAGTAGTCGGGAACAAGAATAAAATGAGAAAGAAATTTTTGACGAGTTTAAGAATTTCTTAACCATCCTAAAGTTACGAGTACATAACTGCAACATCTGCAACATCAACTCCACCAACTTACTCAATAAATAAATAAGAAATACAATACAGCAAACAAACAAAAAAATATCAATACATGGAAATATAACTAATAGCACAAATAATAGGCATTGTAGAATCCACTAGCCTAGCAATGCACTGCTTGAGGAACTATATATTCGAAACAAACACACAATTTAAGATCCTCACTCTGTTCCTAAAGGTTCAACGAGGTCTTGCCCCAAAATATCTGACTAATGCTTTACTTCGTCCTCACTCAGCTTCCTCCCATCGTCCACTTCGTTCATCCAACAGACTTGACCTATTGGTTCCTCGGTCTAGAACTGCTATGGCTCAGTCTCGATCTTTTGTCTCAATTGGTCCTTCTCTTTGGAATGCTCTTTCTCCTTCTGTTCGCTCTACACTTCTGTATGTCAGTCTCCTCTGCTCTGTCTCTACTCAAAACCTACTTCTTCTCGCGGGGTCTGGAGCACTGGGAGCACCTCTGAACGTTTCACCCTACTAGAGGCGCTTTATAAATGTTTAAATACAAAACAATACAATACAATACAAAACAATGCAATAAATACAAAACAATACAATACAAAACAATACAATACAAAACAATACAATAAATACAAAACAATACAATACAATACAAAACAATACAATACAAAACAATTTTTAAAAATACAATACAAAACAATACAATACAATAAATACAAAACAATACAATACAACACAATACAATACAATACAGTGAGTGAAAGACAATAGCTAACCGAATGAGTCGAGATGAGCTTTCGGTTCCTCAAAGTTTCGTCTGATCGACTCCTTGAGTTTCTCGTTTGACCTTCGAATGACCTCATCGTCCACCGCTGCGTTGATCGTCGCCACCGTGTTGCTTCCCGACAACCACGACAGCACGTTCGGAATCTGGAACAAGAGACAGGAAGGAGTTGAAGGCTTGCTTTAAGGAAGTTTTACAACTGCACAACTCCTTTTTGTCCCTCCCCTTTCTGTCACTCTCCGTTCTGTCCCTCCCCTTTCTGTCTCTCCCCTGTTTGACCCTTTCCTTTCTGTCCCTCTCCTTTCTGTCCCTCCCCTTTCTGTCCCTCCTCTTTGTGTCCCTCCCCTTTCTGTCCCTCCCTTTTGTGTCCCTCCCCTTTTCTGTCCCTCCCCTTTCTGTCCCTCTCCGTTCTGTCCCTTCCCTTTCTGTCTCTCCCCTGTTTGACCCTCTCCTTTCTGTCCCTCTCCTTTCTGTCCCTCCCTTTTCTGTCCCTCCTCTTTGTGTCCCTCCCCTTTCTGTCCCTCCCCTTTGTGTCCCTCCCCTTTTCTGTCCCTTTCCTTTCTGTCCTCCCCTTTCTGCCCCTCCCCTTTCTGTCCCTCCTCTTTGTGTCCCTCCCCTTTCTGTCCCTGCCCTTTGTGTCCCTGCCCTTTCTGTCCCTCCCCTTTCTGTCCCTCTCCGTTCTGTCCCTCCCCTTTCTGCCCCTCCCCTTTCTGTCCCTCCCCTTTCTGTCCCTCCCCTTTCTGTCCCTCCCCTTTGTGTCCCTGCCCTTTGTGTCCCTCCCCTTTGTGTCCCTCCCCCTTTGTGTCCCTCCCCTTTCTGTCCCTCCCCGTTCTGTCCCTCCCCTTTCTGTTCCTCCCCTTTCTGTCCCTCCACATTTTTCATGGTCAAATATAATATTCATTAATTTCTGTTTGTTCAGCGATCCGGTTGAAAGGTTGCGACAATCGGTAACAGTTACGCAGTCATTTTTAATTAACATCAATCTTAACTATACTAACAGAACAGACAAGACAGTCTGCAATACAACGGCACTCATTGTGGGGCGCAGTGGTGTAGTGGGTATGTTCATCGCCTTGCAGCCAAAGGTTGCAGGTTCGAATCCACCTCAAGTCATCGCGTAGGGACCTTGGGCAATGGGCAAGTCCTTCACTTGCAATTGCTCAGCGCTTTGGCGTGAAACTTCGATGCAGTGTCCGATCTGCAGTCAGGAGTGCCTCTGAGTAGAGATCTTGAAGGAGCGCTATAACAAGTGCACATACAAACAAACATTATTAACTATGCTCAATCTTTTACACGTTTGCCCCGAGAATATCCGCTAAAAACGGGCCTAAAATTTAAAAATGAACGGGTAAAGGGTTAACTGCACAACAATGCTTTGCAGCTGCAAAAATCCGTTTAGAACAGAACTTTTTTGTGTAGAACTGCACACTGAAAAAGCCATGAATGAGTTGACTTGACATTTCCAATCAATACACAATTCTTGTGATGTTGGTCACTTCAGAGCGGTCAGCCACAGTGAACCACTCACCATCTGCGTGCACATCTGGGTGAATATCTCGGATGTTTTTGATTGTTGTGCACTGTGAGAGGCGCTTTGTAAATTTGATGCAGCACAATACAATACACCAGTGAAACGATATAGGACAGCAAATAGTGAAACGATATAGGACAATACAATACAATAGTGAAACAACATAGGACAGTACAACACACTAGTGAAACGATATAGGACAGCACAATACAATAGTGAAACGACATAGGACAGCACAATACAATAGTGAAACGACATAGGACAGCACAATACAATAGTGAAACGATATAGGACAGCACAATACAATAGTGAAACGACATAGGACAGCACAAAACAATAGTAAAACGACATAGGACAGCACAATACAATAGTGAAACGATATAGGACAGCACAATACAATAGTGAAACGACATAGGACAGCACAATACAATAGTGAAACAATATAGGACAGTACAATACAATAGTGAAACGATATAGGACAGTACAATACAATAGTGAAACGATATAGGACAGTACAATACAATAGTGAAACGATATAGGACAGTACAGTACAATAGTGAAACGATATAGGACAGTACAATACAATAGTGAAACGATATAGAACAGTTCAATACAATAGTGAAACGATAATATTATAGGACAGTACAATACAATAGTGAAACGATACAGGACAGCACAATAGTGAAACGATATAGGACAGTACAATACAATAGTGAAACGATATAGTAAAGTACAATACAATAGTGAAACGATATAGAACAATACAACACAATAGTGAAACAATATAGGACAGTACAATACAATAGTGAAACGATATGGGACAGTACAATACAATAGTGAAACAATATAGGACAGCACAATACAATAAGAAAAAGACATATGACAGTAAAAAACCATAGTGAAACGACATAGGACAGCACAATACAATAGTGAAACGATATAGGACAGTACAATACAATAGTGAAACGATACAGGACAGTACAATACAATAGCGAAACGATATAGGACAGTACAATACAACAGTGAAACGATATAGGACAGTGCAATACAATAGTGAAACGATATAGGACAGCACAATACAATGTTGAAACGATATATGACAGCACAATGCAATAGTGATACGATATAGGACAGTACAATACAATAGCGAAACGATATAGGACAGTACAATACAACAGTGAAACGATATAGGACAGTGCAATACAATAGTGAAACGATATAGGACAGATACAATACCGATTGAAGTCTCTGTGCGAGATGTTGAACGACGAAGAGGATGAGTTCTTCGAGGTCGTGAAAGAACGGATAGAAGATCATCTTGTTGTCTTCGTAGATGAGTTCCATTCGCAACAGCGGCAGACGATTCTTGTTGCTCTCGTCAAACAGATTCACCCACGACTCAATCGATCGAGTCACCAGATCTCGCAACTGCAACAAACACAGCTCTGCAGTTGTAAGTGCATTTATTACATTTGTGGGGCGCGGTGATGTAGTGGTGGCGTCGTTACCTTGAAGCTGGAAGATTCGAGGTTCGAATCCACCTCAAGTCACCGCGTAGGGACCTTGGGCAAGTCCTTCACTCGCAATTGCTCAGCAATTCGGGGTGAAACTCCGATGCAGTGTCCGCTCTGCAGTCGGGAGCGCCTCTGAGTAGAGTGCTTGAAGGGGCGCTAAAACAAGTGCACATACAAACAAACAAACAAAAGAACAATGACGACAATTTATATGGCGCTACAACATGGTCGTGCCATTACACTTTCATAAAATATGAGTCCTAATTTGAAACGAATTCTTTACTGAACAAGAAGCCAACGTAACATTTTAAGCAGAATTTAGTTGTTCAGTTGAGTTTCTTTTCTTTTTGACCAGGCCTGGGTTGGGAGCGCCTCTGAGTAGATATCTTGAAGGGGCGCTATTTAAATTTATGTGATTGATACTGATTGATTGATTGATTGATTGATTGATCAAGATAGCCATAGATGTTGCTACCACATCAGAGTTTTCCTTTTGAGGTGCTACAGAAGCAATTTTAAACTCATAGACATCACGTGAAGCATGCAATTTGAAAGCACACAGATAATATCACATAAAGCATGCAATTTGAAACTCATAGACATCATGTGAAGCATGCAATTTGAAACAACACAGAAATCACATAAAGCATGCACTTTGAAACTCATAGACATCATGTGAAGCATGCAATTTGAAACCACACAGATAATATCACATAAAGCATGCAATTTGAAACTCATAGACATCATGTGAAGCATGCAATTTGAAAGCACACAGATATAGCACATAAAGCATGCAATTTGAAACTCATAGACATCACGAGAAGCAAGCAATTTGAAAGCACACAGAAATTGTCAATTCAGCAAACTTCTGTTGCTTGCCAAACAGCAACTGCTGGAAAACGAAGAAAATTTAATGCGATTAACAGCAATATTGACAAAGGGAAAAATCTGAAGTTTGGAGTGTGACTTTAGCTGAATCTTTTACCTGATTGGCCATTAAACTTGCAACGCAGTTGAAGAAGCTGTCCTGTTTGCTTGGCTTAATGGTCGAGAAATTTTTCTTATCAGCATAAATGTTGATGACAGACGGCAGCCAACTGAAAAAAAAATTAAACACATGAAGCAAATCTATAAATTATGCAAACAGTGCAACTGAAGGTGCGAAACTTTCAAGAGAGAAAAACGATGAGCAGTAGAAAATGAGAGACTGACATGGTTTTCTCATGTTGTAAGAAAGGATGACATGAGATTACCCAAAGGCATCATCAATTCATCATTTTTACACCCACTCCTCCCACCATTGAGGCCCCAGCCTTATTTCATGAGGCCAAGACTACATGACCGAACCATCCCCAGGGCGGCAACCAAACGAGGAAATTGTTTTTTAACGAGAGTGCTTTATCTTATTTCAATGTCATAGGACCTACCATATAAACCAAAGTGCAGCATAAATTGTTGGTCATTAAAAGAACATCATTTTTTATTTTAAAAAATTATATTGGATTGTGGAATTAGCATTTTGTGCTATTTGAAAACATGTTGACATTGATCGGATATAGAAATGATGCACGTTCGTTTATTATACCATGTCTGTACACCAAAATGCGGATAGCAATTGGTATATTAAAGAATATTCTTATCTTATCTTATATTGAAACGTGGAAAGAACACATAATCGTAAACTCTACATTTCTACAGCGCCCACAAAAGCCGAGTTGCTGGTTCCCACCAGCTTATACAGAGGCGCTCAAACAAAACAAAATCAATAGGCAGGGGTTAAGATTCAGAGAATCAGGCGAAGAGTTAGACAGACGGCTATTATAATAGTGGATGATGTTTAGAGTTGAAACGGTGTGGGAGGCAGAGGAATTGGAATTATCGGGATAGGATCTGTGAAAAGGCAGTGCTTTGAGTTTCGAGTGAATGACCTACATGTGGGAAAATAGGAAGAGGTGGAGTTTTGGTGACACGAAGTCTCAAAGATGTGGATAGCAAATGTTAAATATTGCGAAAAGGCACGGACCTGAGAAGTTCTGTGCTGGATACTATCAGAGACAGAAAGAAATAATGCTCGGTTAATTACCTACAGGGTCGAACGCACTGTGGGCGCTTCTGAAAGGCTTTTGCTGAGAGAAGCGCTTTGCAAATTGTTTGTTTGCTTTTTTGTGCACTTGTTATAGCGCCCCTTCAAGCTCGCTACTCAGAGACGCTCCCGAATGCAGAGCAGACACTGCATCGGAGTTTCACCCCGAAGCGCTGAGCAATTGCGAATGAAGGACTTGCCCAAGGTCCCTACGCGACGACTTGAGGTGGATTCGAACCTCGAACCTTCCGGCTTCAAGGCAGCGACGCCACCACTACACCACCGCGCCCACAAATGGTCATAATTATGCAAATCAAAGCAAATAAATAAATTCGAGCTGTAGACTTCTCCTTTCCAACCTGTTCTTCAGTTTCTCCTCCGTTTTCTCCGTCTCCAGGATGATGTTATTCCGAAGCGTTTCGAACTCGAGCTGACCCTGCGACCGATACGCCTGGCAGTTGAAGAGCAGGATCTTCGCGAGCGCATCGTGACCCATCTCGAGCATCATCTTCATCGTCGGATGACAGATGTGCAGATTGTTGAGCATGAGCTCCTTGCTCGCGACGACCGATGCATGCCACGGCTGAGAGAAGTCGAGACCGACCGGGGACAGAGTGGGAGGGACATTGTCATCGTCTTCGAGGCCGCGGATGTCTGGCCTCACAAGGACATGCTGAACTGCAAGTAGAGATGTAAACATTGATATGGAATGATATACAATATCTCGAAACCGACACATTTTGTGCTATATTGGATGAACGACTGTATTGTGCATGTCGTTTTGCATACAAGTATAAATTATATGAATTGTTTCAACAATTCAGAGATGCAATTCTTTTGCACCACAAATATATATGTATTATAACATACTAGCTGTGGTACCCGGCGTTGTCCAAGAAATTTTCGTTTTTCACTCCACCCCTATGGGCTCTCCGCGTTGCCTGGTAAATTAAAAAAATTTCACCCACCTCGCCCCATCTTGTCTCCGAACTCCACCCTACCCCTCGCCCCACCCCGCCCCACACACTTCCCCTCTACGCATCCCACCCCGCTGAATCATCGCCAAATTGAATTCAAATTGGACAAGGAAGGCGAAAAATCTAAAACAACTAATTTGAAAGTTGCAATAGCTACTTTTCAGGTTAACTGACCAAAACACGGTTGGGTATAGGTCTGAACATGGCCATCACTGTGGCTGAGGATCGGACTGATGATGATGATGATGATGATGATGACGACGACGACGACGACGATGATGATGAATATCTACCCATGGACTTCTGCATGCTCTTGTCAAAGTCGGCCACAATCTCCTTGTGGACTTCAGCGATGACGGCGAGGAGAGCGGCGCCGGTCTTCAGATGACGTGGCACTCGACACATGATGCCGTCGTACAACTGCTGTTGCATTGGTGTCGTTGGTGCACCACGCACACAGCCCTTCAGCATCAGGTAGTTCATCTAAACAGGAAAATCCGTAATATCCATTGTCTAAATACATCGTTCAATCAATCGCAATTTATGTAGTTCCCCCTCAAGGTAGCTACTCAGAACCGCTCCCGGCCGAGATCAAGCGAGAAAAACAGTCTTCAACAGTTTGTGAAATTGAGAAGAGCTTGGGAGGTGTCGCATAGACTATGCGCGGAGTTTATCAGGGGCTAGGGTGGCTAAGCTCCCCCCCAAGAAGATCCAGATTCAATTTTTTTACTGTGTAAATGTTATCTTTTCTCGGGCTTAGCCCTCCAAGAAGGCTTTAGCCCCTCCAAGAACGGAAACCAAACTCCGCCCCTGCGCATAGTCAAGGGAAGTTCATTCCAGGTTGTTGGACCAGCCACAGAGAACGAACGCCTCTGCATTGTCCTTACTGATCCCAGAACTTAAAACAGTCACCACAAATTTTATTGTTAAAGTTGTGAAACAAGTAAATAACAATAATTTTCATTTATTCAACAATCTGGCTGATAGATCACAACCGGTCATAGTATAAAGTTATGCAGTTATCTTAATTAACATCAGTCTTAAATACGGGCTACTCGCAATGTCCACTTCACTCTTCAAACAGATTTGATATTCTAGTTCCTCATACTAGAACAGCTATGGCTAGGTCCCGATCCTTTGTCTCAATTGGTCCTTCTCTTTGGAACACGCTGTCCCCATCAACTCGATCTCAAATTCTAGTCGGTAATCCACCCTCCTCATTTTCTCAAAACCTATTTCTTCCGTCGTGGCCTTGTGCACTGGGAGCGCCTCTGAACGGTTCACCCTATTGGAAGCGCTTTATAAATGCTATGGTATAATACATTAAGTAAATGTCAGAAGGTAACAATTTTACAATAAGATGAAGACCTCTCCAGTCTGCTGATCGACTAGATCTCTTGGTTAAAAGGGCAAGGACTGTCATGGCCCAACACCGTGCCTTTGCCATTTGTAGGTCATTCTATGTGGAATGACCTCCCTACCACTATCCGTAGTAAGATCTTATTGGGGGTGTCATCTTCAGCTCTTCGCTATATGAAGCATTTTTTATTTCCTCGGGGCTGTCACGCTGAGTGCACCTCTGAATAGCTAGTCTGTAAGAGGTGCTTTATAAATGCAAACATACAATACAATACAATACAATATGAAGAACAGCAGAACAAGAAACACGCTCACCCTTCGCCTTCTCTCCTTACTCATCATCTGCAGAAACACAAAAAATGCGTTTCAGTTGAGAACAACATAACGCATTAAATTGAATGGCAGAGCACCATGATGCAACATTATTCACGCTAATACAAGTGAGTAAGTTAGTAGCCTCTACTTGTATCTGACAAACACACATAATTTATATGAATTACATTGTACAAAAAATCCGATTACATACATTTCAAAATAAGCTACAGCTGGTGCAGATAATAAAAGTTACACATGCACAACTTAATTAAACTAAAGATACATTGGTTAACAAAAACTGCTTTTAAACAGTTTCAATTTGACAAAAGCGACATACCACTACACCACCGTGCAACTTCATACTTCGAAGCCAAGAGTTATAAGGGTTTGACTTATAATGAGTAATCTCCATTGTTACATAAAAAATATAGAGCATGATATGAAATGCGACCTCGGCCAAGAGTTCTTTGTCAGAACTTTCCATTCTCTGATACCATAAGAAAGTCTTAGTGAAAATATAAGGATGTTTGGTTCAAATTTGATGCCCTTTGTAAATGAAAAATATTATTCATTTATTTATTTAAATGAAGAGAAATCACAGATAAGAATTTAATCTGTCTCTAACTGAGGCAAATATCAACTTTTGGACTGAATATATCAAACTTTTTGGTCTTAATACATCACATTTTTGGTCTTAATACATCACATTTTTGGTCTGAGTATATCACATTTTTTATCTCAACATATTAAATTATTTGGTCTGAATATATCACATTTTTGGCCTTGATATATCACATTTTCTGTGTGTTAAAAAACCCAGATGGGGCTGGGCCTAATATGATTTGCAAAGCAGTGAGCCAAAGGCACAGTTGCATTAAATAAGTGCAAATATTTTCCGGCTGTTGCAGAAAGTGACAAGCGGTCCATTTTCTCGGTCAAGGTCACATATGTATATAACAGAACAAAATAAGTAGAGAAAAAGTTGTCACTTTTGAAAGAAATTGACTGAAGATGGTTTATACCTCATCAGGATATTCCGGTTCTGCTTCTTTATCCATCAGCTGTAAATCGTTGAAATGCTTCGTCTCCTTAAAAACTTGGACGGCGTTTTTCATACTGCAATTTTAAACCACACAGACGTCACGTGAAGTATGCATGCAAGTTGAAACCCATAGACATTACGTGAAGCGTGCAATTGGAAACAACACAGAAATCAGATAAAAAATGTAACTTGAAACCACATAGTCATTACGTGAACTATGCAATTTAAAAACACTCAGACATCACATAAAGAATGCAATTCGAAATCACATAATCATTACGTGAACTATGCAATTTAAAAACACACAGCAATCAGATAAAGAATGTAATTTGAAATCACATAGTCATTACGTGAGGTATGCAATTTAAAAATACTCAGACATCACATAAAAAATGTAATTTGAAACCACATAGTCATTACGTGAAGTGTGCAATTTAAAAACACTCAGACATCACGTAAAGCATGCAATTTGAAAACACAGTCATTACGTGAAGTGCGCAATTTAAAAACACTCAGACATCACATCAAAAATGCAATTTGAAATCACACCAACATCACATAAAGTACGCAATTTAAAAACAATCAGACATCACGTAAAGCATGCAATTTGAAATCACACCAACATCACATAAAGTACGCAATTTAAAAACAATCAGACATCACGTAAAGTATGCAATTTGAAATCACACCAACATCACATAAAGTATGCAATTTAAAGAGGAATAGGAACACGAAAAAATTCCACTCACATCATCTTTCTGAGCCGAGCGCCTTTCTGATTGGCCAAACGGAACTTGAGCAATTTGCTCTTCGCGTACGGATCATCGAACTGCTTCGGTCGTTCGATCGGGGGAATCGGAGGCAAGTGGAGACCGAGACGAGTGCGTTGCATCGCAATCTCAGCCGTCAACTTCTCCGACGAAGAAGACATCGTCTAAGGAAAGAGAATTCGCAATTCAACGATCTGTGAAATCCTCACAGCTCCACTACATAAGAATACAATACTTGACACACAATACCCAACATACAAAATACTCCACATAGAATACTCTACATACAACACCTTACATACAATACCCTACACAAAATAACTTACGCACAACACCTTACATAACCATAACCACAATTTTTATTGAAACCTGAGTAACAATATTGACATTGAAAAAGCACAAGTACAGTAGAACACAAATTATCTACAAGGGATCAAAAGGACATGACCCGGCGAAACTGCAGTATCAGGGACCGAAGCATACACAATATCTTAGTATAGCATAGTATATAGTATCTAATGACGACACTAGCCCTAACACTAACCCTAACCGACCCTCACGACGCATAACCTGACCCTAATCGACCCTTACAACCTGACCCTAACTGACACACACGGTCTCCGATACTGCATTTCGCCAAACAATAATCTTCTCTCCCTCCGTTCGCTCTACAACTCTGTCTGGCAGTCTATGTTCCTCCATCTCTCTTCTCAAAAGCAAGCTGATTCTTCACGCAGGGCCTTGCACACAGCGAATACTTCTGAACG
Source organism: Lumbricus terrestris (assembly GCA_949752735.1). Taxonomy (NCBI): domain Eukaryota; kingdom Metazoa; phylum Annelida; class Clitellata; order Crassiclitellata; family Lumbricidae; genus Lumbricus; species Lumbricus terrestris. The sequence goes on along the minus strand of OX457051.1, from coordinate 3,585,951 downwards.
TTCACCCTACTAGAGGCCCTGGCGTAATTGCAGAACACAGCTAGTTTTTAGGGATTTTAGTATAGTATAGTATACAGCAGTGGTGCACAACGTCCGGCCCGCGGGCCACATCCGGCCCGCGACAGGTTCTCATGTGGCCCGCGATGACCATCAGGAAAGGCAACTATTTAAGAGCCGAAATTAACATTAAGTCGCACACCTCTAATTTCAGGCAGAAGCACAAAACTGTCGTCGCCATCTTTCTTGTCTGACCCATTCTTTCAACTGTCGTTTTCAAGACTTTGAACAGTGCGGACAGCAGATGCAACTCTTTGCAGATCCCTCTGCAGTTCCAATGATTATCAGTTGGAGCTTATTGATATCCAGTCATCTGATGCAATGCACGCTGCTTACAGAGACAAAACTTTGCTTGACTTTTACAAGTCTCTTCCATCGACATTATTTTGTTAATCTGAAGGACAATGCTCTTGTTCACGTAAGCATGTTTGGAAGCACCTATCGCTGTGAACAGACATTTTCACAGATGAAACTGAACAAAAGTAGCACACTGAATTAAATATCTGACTACCATCTTGAAGAAATTCTGCGTCTGTCAACTACAAACATTCAACCTGACATCTCTAAGCTAGTTGCAGAAATGCAGCCGCAACCATCACACTGACATGCGCACTGTGGTCACTGAAAAACTATCATTTTGTGGCACATAGAAGTGCTATAAATCTCCTTTCTATATAACTCTTAACATTTACTTTTAGTTGTGTTTTACTGCGCACGTCATCTTAATAAATTTGACGTGCATTCATCTTGCATTTGCATTAGTCTGAGTTGTCACACTTGTTTGGCCCCCGAAGGGTTTTAGAAATCGATTAGTGGCCCTTGGCTGAAAAAGGTTGTGCACCACTGGTATACAGTATCTAATGACAACACTAACCCTAACACTAACCCCAACACTAACCCTAACCGACCTTCACGACGCCTGACCTGATCCTAACCGACACACACGGTCCCCGATACTGCAATTTCGCCAACCAGCGGTCCCGTGTTCTGCAATTACGCCGAGGCGCTTTACAAATGCTTAGATTTACTACAATATAAACCTACAGTAGCGCACAATAAACAAAGATGTTCGACAACTCGGCTTGCACAGCTTTAGTGACATGAAATCAAACGAAATAAGCAACAAGACTAGATATACCTGCAGTGCTTCTTTCGATAAATCTACTATTTAAGATGCTTTTCAACACAAATGAATAAATAACTTTTCCATTTTAAATCTAAAATGAATATTAAAACATGAAAAGCCCTTTCGTTCAAACACAATCACTGGTAACGTTGCTTAGCAACCTCAACCGGAACAGCCGAGAAACAACTCTTCTTATTGGTCAGATCCGACCAATCGCAATTGACCTTGCAACAAAAACATACCAAAGAGTTCTCAAGTCCGAGAGTTCAACCCCATAGAAAATATAAGTAAGTAAGTAAATATTTACTTTATTTTGTGTCCACTTATAATACACGTTAGAAAGATCACGAATTATAGATATGCAGATGACATAGTATTAATCGCGGAGACACCGGAGTAGCTGCAGGACTTGGTGTAGAGGACTTGGTGAAGGGGCTGGTCATAAATGCGGATAATAATAAACCAGGGGACAATAAATTAAAGTCATAGCAAGAACTGGCCTATAATTCTTTGTAGATCCAACTTCCATTTTGGAGAGAATTTTCTTCATCATTCCAGCTTCTAAATGAAGCAAAGACTACTTTTTTCATCCAATTTCCATTAAAACTATATTTTTCGCGTAAAACTTCTCTTTAAGCTACGAACTCTTTTCATCAATCCCACTTCCAATTTCATTAGCCTAATCCCACTTTCATGTTACGAGAATTCTTTTCGTCAATCCGTTTTTATTCAGCCACACCTGGACGAATCGTCCGTGGACGAAACATCAGCAAACCGTTTACTCTGCCAAATATCTAAGAAAATTAGGCCTAAGTTTTTATACCATTTTCGCTGCCGAAATACTTGATGGCCATTTTTGGTCTTTCTTTAACTTTTCCAAGAATGCACGTGCATAAGACCTGTCATTTTGGGTGGGTGAACTAGCTGTTACACATTAAATAGGTTTCTAGGGGTGAGTAAAATGGTACCTTTTCAGGCCTATGTGTAGCCTACGCAAAAACTTGCGGTATTTTAAAAGAATTCATGCCTAGAATGAGCTTCCCCCGAGACGTCCAGTGGCGGCGCCAGGATTTAAGTTTGTGGGGGCTGAATTTACGGGAGAAAATTTTCCGTTTTCAGTCGCGAAAATTTCTGACGATTCTTTTTATCATCGGTCAAAATCTGAAAACATTTCCATTCCAGCCGTCAAAATTTCTGACGACTAGGCCTATCCTTTTTAGTTATTAATTTTGGTCGAAATCTCGGAAAACGGTCCTTCTTCATATCCTCGTGCGTACCTTTACGGTTAATTTGGGGGGGGGCTAAATGGGGTTAATCGTGCAAATATATCATTTTTACATGGGAACAAATGGATGGCCTTTGTGGGGCTTAGCCCACTCCAGCCCCCTAGCGCCGCTACTCATGGGCGGAGTTTGGTTTCCGTTCTTGAAGGGGCTAAAGCCTTCTTGGGGGAGGCTAAGCCCGGGAAAGATACAATTTACACGGTAAAAATGAATTTTGGTCTTCTTGGGGGGCTTAGCCCCTAGCCCCTGATAAACTCCGCCCATGCCGCTACTGGAGACGTCTAAGCTTATAGATTAAACACTGGGTTTGGGGCAATGGTTAAACCTTAACCGTTAGCACAATGACACGAATTAAGAACTTAATTACGGCAGTGGCGTAGGCAAGGGGGGGGGTTTGGGGGGTTAAAACCCCCCCATTGGCTCGGAAAAAAAAGATTTTTTAAGGTTATTTTTCCATTTAAGTAAGAAAAAATAGCAAAAAACAGGGTTTCCGACCATAAAACCCCCCCATGAAAAATTCCTGGCTACGCCACTGAATTACGGACGCGGGATCATTTCCCGCAACCACCCGATTAAAAGGTCTACTGAAACTTTCATTCGGCAGGTGTCGTTGGTAAAGTCAGTATCTGCAGCAGGACGTGTTCGAAGCCTCGTTGGTTAAATTCGAATTTTGTAAAAACTTGTCATCATCCTCCAACAACCGGTCCGTCATAATAATAATTATCATGAATAATTGTTATCAATCTGCGTTGTGTCAGCTGCAAGTCCATCTGTCTGGAATAACTGTTTGTCTCCCGTTGCAGATGCACCTGCTACCTATAGGGTTGACTCGTCATCGGTGTTTTACAGACTCCTTAAAACTTATCACCAGTGACGTAGTCATGCCCGGGAAATTACGGGCAAAGGGGGCGTGCTCGGGTTGGCAATTGGTTCTGCCCGGGCTGTGCGGGCAATGCCCGCCGGTTGAGAATCGAGAAATTGATAAATTTTAATTTTGAGTTGGATGGCCTGATGCTACTAAAATTTGTGTTTGGGGATAACATTGTCACCGTTGCATAATTATATGCTAATTATAGTGAATCTCGAACCGTCAAAAGACTCACTGCATAGCCTACACATCTCTATTCACATAAATTATTATAATTATGTATACCACATATAGTATATTACGTGTGTATACTGTATTATATACATGTACACACAACACACATGTAGCTGTATGCATACATACTGCCATAGGCTACTCATAAATTAGAATGTACATTGGTGGCCTATGTATTTTTTTTACATTTTTATAATAAACAAGCACATAGGCTATAGTTATATATGTGCCTATTCTTAATATTACTCATAAATAATCAGGTAGGCGAGAACTTGCCTACCTGTAATAGGCCGTTTCTACAGTATTATACACACATATGTCACAAAGGCCATGCGCATACATACAAACGTGCAGGCACATATAGCACGTTCGTATAGGCTTTCCATATGCCGCATGTCACCGTCTGACTTCGTGAACCTGACATTTATTAATGGACGTAAAAACTGTAGGCCAACGGCTATACGCTTGCTCCATTGGTCGTAGGGCATTACCACAATCATGCACAATATCTGATCTCTCTCCTTCACACATGGATCATGATTTGAGCTTTCCAGTCCAGCGGGAAGAGGTCGTCAGAGGGCGCTGACGCTGAGGAACGGCCGGTGTCACAAAATAGAGTAACCCCCGTATTAACTGTATCCCCCAAATAAAAAAAAGCCGGAAAAACCGCTTCCGCGAGTATTTTTTTTTGCAAAATGATTTTCATCTACTTTGTTTTGAACAATGACACTAACAGGTATTATATTTTTTTTAAATATGGCTGCAATTCCTTCTAGCAGCAATGGCGTCTCTGTTGGTACGTCACAATAAAATTACACTAACGTGCACTAAAAATAGCACCAGAAGGAACTAATGTTATTAGACATCAGTAAGTAATAACCATAGATAGCTCAGATGTTTTTATAGCTCAGCTGTTTTAGGCTATAGCTCAGTTTAAAAAAAATTCAAGATGATAATGAAAACATAGCAAAATTAATGTACTATTTTTTAATTGTTTTTGGACCTGCTTTGCGGACCCCCTGGCAACAAGCGACGGACCCCCCGGGGTCAGCGGACCACAGTTTGAAAACTCCTGTCTTAGAGCCTCTAAGGAATTTTTTATTGTTCAAGTGAAACAGCTGTCCTTTCCTTGGCTGTATACATAGAGCCACGCGTCTTATAGATACCAGAATGATAGAAATCAATATCGCCATCAATCTGACAAAGTCATCGGTTGTCACCGGTAACGGTTGGACTGAACAATGAACATACTGCAGGTTAGAAAGGCCTAGGCCTATAGACATTATGCTTATAAGATGATTGATTGAATCTGATGGCAGGATTCATTTATATGCAGGATTTCACAAGAAAAGCCGACAGAGTGATATGGTTTTCGCATAACACAATATCAACATTTTCACTGTTTTAATCGGCCTTCGTATACAATTGCTCTAGCCTTGATGATGTAATTTATGCCGTATTATCATTAAAACCGGTACGTACAGAGTCGTCTCACATCAGAACATGACGGATTGCAAACTACGACAGGTGTAAGTATATGCCTATAATAGGCCTAGAACCTAATGATAAGTATGCATATATAGGCCTACATTTGTAAACCAAAATGTTTCATAAATAAATAGATGATCATCATAAGGAATATGCTTATAATTATTGTATGAGGCTAGGCCCTTACGTAGGACTACGGTGTTTTAAATTTTATGGCTTTTGATAGGTTCTTTATGGATGATGGTGACGTTTCTTTGCCATGTATGCAGACCAACATGGGGGATAGCAATTGGTTAATAAAAGTACATATGTGTCTTATCCAATTAATTATAAATAATTGGTAGGTCTAATATTAACGCGTGTGCCTGGACCAGCTATTGATAACACTTTTCCTATTCACTGGGCATTCATTAATTTTGCCACCTGATGTAATAGTAGACTATAGATGTAAATTACATTTAACATGTAGCCTATTTTAGGCTATATATAGAATATACACAGACTAATACGCTAGAAAGGACTCTTGGGAGATACTAAAAATGCGCTATATAAGGTGCTCTAATACATACACACATATCTAGGCTACAATGTACATACATACTAGACTGGTCCACAAACCATAGCCAAAAAATTAAGTTGTTAGAATTCTTTCTCCACAAGGCTTATTTTTGTACACTTGGGGTAGATAGTCTCCCTGTAAAATTTCAGCCTGATTGTGCAACATTTAGAGGTCAACCCATTCTGAACATTTTACTTGAGTGCTGAATGCTGTCTTTACGTCATGTTAACCTTCGTTATTAGACTAATATGGCTTCGTCTAATTTGAGATCCGACCCAGAGCACTGGCTATGGGAAAACCAGTCTCTCGATTGTCCACTGCAAGATTACCGGTACCACGAAGCCTGGATGCACAGCAACTGCTTTAGTTTAATCATATCACTAAAGGGAGACCCCTTCCGGAAAGCCACAAAATGGCCTATGATACAGTTGTTTGTATTTGGGTGCTTGCCAGAATACCAACACAGCTGGTGTGTAAGGAAACTGCCAAAGCTTTACCAGAACTACCTACCTCTGAAGATTCACTAACCACTATAAAGAGAAAGTGGTAGGATGAAGACGACATGTTCAAGAGTGATCTTCAAAAATTGTACGATATTGCCTCAAAGGATGTGATGACAGAAATCCAGCAAGACTAAGATCGGGATATCCTTCGAATAGGTCCTAAAAAGGGCAGACGTATTTTCCAGCAGCATGAGTGGAGTAAACTTAAAGACAGCAGCAAAAGAAAGCAGAGAGAGGCAACCGCAGGACAAAGAGAAAAAGAGAGAATGGTGAAAACTAAAATGAAGAACCGAAGACAAAAGGCAGTTATGAAGCAGCGGGTGAACTTTCTGCGTTGGCATCTATAGAAGAATTTGATTACATTGAAGAGTATCAGACAACTTAGTCCTAGTACGTATGCAATACTATTACACTCTACAATATCTGCATAAACAGCTGCTACTAACTGCCTCATTATTAAAAAAAGATCCAAGAACATCATCTAGTCCTCTTTAGTTTAGTTGTTGGTGCTTTGTTTCACGTTGGCCTTTCTTGGTCTATAGATGGAGATGTCACACTGGCGATTGGTTATTACATTAATTTCAGAAATACCACTTTCTAGAAGTTCGGAATAAAAGAAGGACAAGAAGCAGCTAGGTGCAATGGAAGAAAAAGAGTGCACACTGGCAGGCCTGCTATAACCTCACTGAGAAGGCCAAATGTTGTTCAGCATCGACGGATCAAAGGAAAATATGGACCGCATAGCTATTATTGTCACTTGAAATTGTCAGGAAAAACTCTTGTCAATCCCAAAAATGGTGAACGGCATTCAAGAAGGTGACTATCAGGTCAATACCAGTGTTGAAGTAGGCCTACGGTAATTGAGAAATGGAATCTCCCCAGACATCGCTCAATGTCGCTCAGGTCGTACATTAACCATTACCGAACAATTTATCTACATTTGTCCAAATAGCATAAAAAGTGTCAAATGGGTTGACCTCTAAATTTCATTTGTTTCCATTAAAAAATTTTGTGATTATTATAATCATGATAAGGAACAAAACAAGCCTTGTGGAGAACTGAAATCTGTTAGATGAATTTTGTGGACCACTCTAATACATACGTAAGTACGTACGTACATAAGTGCGGGAATGCGAATACATATATATACATTATATATATAAAATGTATGTATGTATAATATATATGTATAATGTATGTATGTATGTATGCATATATTATATGCATACATACATACATACATACATACATACATACATGCATGCATACATACATACATACATACATACATGCATACACACATACATATATACATACATACATACATACATGCATACATACATACATACATACATACATACATACATACATACATACATACATACATACATACATACATACATACATACATACATACATACATACATACATACATACATACATACGTACGTACATGCACACATGCTGTGCGGTGTAAAGGTTTAAAATTGCCCCCGGTTTCAGATTACCCCCCGGACACTAGATTTGCATCAATCATTGCATTTATTGCACTAAAAAATCCAGAAAAATTATCCCGCAACTTGTTCTGGTCTAAAGATTTTCATCCGTCATCCCACTTCGTGGTTTGTTAGCAATATTTTGATCAGAAAAAATAGCCTCGAAGCCATTTGTCCATGAAACTTGAGCGGCGACTAGTATTTTAGTTACAGATGAAAATATTCATAACAAACCACGAAGTGGGATGAGGGATGAAATCTTCAGACCAAAACAAGAAGCGGGATGATTTTTCTAATATTTTTAGTGCAATACATCCGATGATTGATGCAAATTACAGTTTGCAGGGTGTAATGTTTAGGAGGGGGTAATTTGAAACCTTTACACCGGATAGCATTTTGCTTCTTTATCACCGTGTGTAACTTTGTATGAACGTGCACTAAGTCTTGTTATAGCCTATCACTCCTTCAAGCTCTCTACTCAAAGGCTCTCCCGACTACAGCACTGCAGCGGAGTTTCACGCTGAAGCGCTGAGCAATTGCGAGTGAAAAACTCGCCCAAGGTCTATACGCGGCGGCTTGAGGTGGATTCGAACCCGCGACCGTCCGGCTTCAAGTCAACGAATAGGCCCGCTACATCACCACCGTGATTTCAATTGATTGATTGATTGATTGATTGGGTTTAACGGCACTTCAGCACCTTGCCTTGCCTTGCCTTGCCTTCAACCATCCTCGACACGAGGGTTGGTCGCATTTTGGACAGTTCTTCTCCATCCTCTCCTGTCTTCGGTTGCTCTCAACAATTGCTCTGTTGATAATCCCGTCCATTCACACATGTTGTCCCACCACCTCTTCCTACGTCTTCCTCTTGATCTTGCTCCTGGAACCGTGCCTTGCATAATCTCCTTCTCCAAGCAGTCTCCATGTTTCCTCATGATGTGCCCGAAGTATGACAACTTCCTTCCTTTAATTGCCTCCAGTAGACTCCTTTCTACGCCAGCCGTCTCCAGAACCCATTCATTTGTTTTTTTCTCAGTCCATGATATTCCGAGGATTTTTCTTATACCTTTCATTTCAAATGCCTTTATTCTATCTTCATCACTCTTATTAATTGTCCAACTCTCACTTCAGCACAGAATTGGCTATTTCGTGACTTAACATGATTATTGAATCTGCTTCATTTATTTTATAGGCCTACTAGGGCTCAGGTTAGGTGTCGTGTGGGTCGGTTAGAGTCAGGCTAGCGTCGTGAAGGTCGTAGAGGGTTAGGGTTAGTGTCGTCATTGGGTACCCGATACTATAATTTCGCCCTGTCTCCTTTATGTGGGTTCAGTAAACGGCCAACTGTATGCTACTACAGTTTAACAGCAAAGGGCCTTCTCCCACATTCAGGGGACCTTTTCTTTTGCACCGTCAACAAAACTCCTAGTCTGACCCACACATTTCGTCTTCCTGGTAATGGATGTCGGCGCGCCAGCTTCTGCTCCCAGTGAGTGTGGACCTATAGGCCTATACTTGCCCATTATATGCAGCGGTAATGTTGCCACTTAACTTGACTGTAAGGCCTATAAGTATTCTAGCCAGTGTTGGCGAAATCAAGGTTTCATAGCTGCTGTAAAGTCCATCTGTGACCATCATACTTGTTCGTAGACAGAGATTCAATCCATTCGCCCCGCACAATATATTATACACAATATATTATGCACACACACACACACACACACACACACACACACACACACACACACACTCACGCACACATTCACACACGCATGCACACGCACACACACGCACGCACTCACACACATACATTCACACACGCACGCACACGCACACACACCTGTCCAGTGCAGCAGCAATATTGCTGTCACGAAAATGTGTTACTGCTACCTGCAGCAATAAAGACGTGTCAATGGTAATAATTCTATTCACATTGTGGGGCGCGGTGGTGTAGCCTAGTGCATGTTCGTTGCGTTGCAGCCGGAGGGCTGCAGGTTCGAATCCACCTCAAGCCGCCGAGTAGGGACCTTCGGCAAGTGCTTCACTCGCAATTGCTCAGCGCTTCGGCGTGGAACTCAGATTCAGTGTCCGCGCTGTAGTCGGGAGCGCTTCTGAGTAGTAATCTTGAGGGGGCGCTATAACCATAGGCGGAACCACGTCCTAAATGTTGGTGGGGGACCTAATGGAATAGCGAGCGCGAATCGCGCGACGCTGCGATTTCCGAGGACAAGAAGCCCCTAAAGATTAGGGGTTATGGGGAAAATGTCGTAAGCTCCCCCAGCGGAGTCTGGGGCGGAGACCCAGAAACCGACGCAATTTTCAGCATTTTATGCCCAAATTGAGTGCATTTTGGGCTTACCTCACATTTTGCAGCGATTGTATCAAAATTGTGGTTTCAAAATTGAAGTACATAAACCACCTCGATCTGTGAAAGTCTAAATCTAAATCATGGGAGGGTTTGGGGAAGGGATGTGCCCCTCCCAATCTAAAAAATTTGGATTTCCACACTGCCTTTGTAGCATTTTAAGCTGTCATTTTACGAAATTTCTCATCATTTCTGTGTTGATAGTCGTGGCTTAAGACTTCCGGAGCGTTTCATCCAGTCGTAGTTTTGTTCAGATTTCCATGCTTTAAACTAAAATTTGGTGACATTCTTAAACATCCTCTAAAAAATACTAAAAATTTCAATGCCGTTATACATGCTTTAGCAATTCAATAAATGTCCTCTACCCATTGTTTAATTTTTTACTTATAGGCCTAATAGTGATAGCTTTTTAGGCTGTCATTTGAATTATATTGCGCAAACATTTCAGTGTTGAGATTTGTGGTTTAAGACTTCAAAAGGGCCCTCTCCCATTGTTTAACATTTATAAGATTTCTGAAGCCGTCATCTTATGACAATTTCTCATTATTTCATTGCGCAAATACATGGTTTAAGACTTCAACAAATGTCTCCTTCAATTGTTTCATTTTTTAATTGTCATGCTGTTACGGTGGCATTCTTAACAAAATTGCTCATTATTGATAAACAGTGGATAAAACTGCAGAAATTTAGGATGACATTTATTAAATATTTATGAAATATCGGGGATGGACATACATGTAGGCTATGCACCTCCGTCTCCACCACAAACTTTCCTATATCTGCGCCCATGGTGCAGACATACGTTACCACAGTAGCAAAACAACAAGAATAAAAAGCACAAAACCCAACTAAATGAATCCTATGTAGGCCTACATATAATGAATGACAATTTCACATTTGACAGCAAATGACCTGGTATTTTGAATTTGAAAAGACAAAGCATTCGAACCAGACACAAAAATATTCCTTTTTAAAGAAAGTCAAGACTCATGAGACACTTAAGATCACCAAATATCAGTTTTCGTGATTAGCACTTAGCAACAAATTCACGAACAATCTGTGAGACGCCAACACTGTCGGGGTCAGATGTTCATGCAGGATTAAAAGCTCTTGACTCAGTCTTAATGCTGAGAAGCTACGTTCTTAATATGCCAATCTATATTGAAACGACTTTTTGCAGCAGTCTGCGGCAAATTCAAAGTTGTGAGGGACTGTCCCAAGTAAGGCTGTAATCAAGGGTATACGCGGGTATACGGCGTATAGATCTACTTACCTCCGGGTAAACGGCATCGTATAGGCTACTCACCGCCGAAAACCAGGGTAGACACGGGTATACAGCGTATACTCACCTCACAAAGAGCGTGTGGGTAGGCCTATACGCACGATAAAGGTAAAAGATATTTAGGTTATTTTTTTACACAATTGGAGGCGAAAGACCAAAGAAAGTCATAAGATTTTTCGGACGGGAAAATGTGGACATTTTTGGGCGGATTACTAAAAAGAGGTCATCAGAAATTTCGCACCCAAAAATCGATCTTTCTCCCGGTCACCGTGTAGGCTACTCACCTCAATATTTATCAGTACAGCCCTGGTCCCAAGTCTCTCGTCGGAAGTTGGGGGGACGCGTTCGGTGGGTCCCATTGGGCGGTTGCGCCTATGGCCTATGACAAGAGCACATACATGCATTCATACATACATGTAGCAATTTGGTCAGCACAGTGGATTCAATATGAATGTCAATAACAAGGCCATCATTTAGCAATGAATACGCGATCCAGTTATTTATTGACTGGGGACCGGCTGCCTCCTCAAACAATCGCCGCTGTACTTGCAAAACCAAGTTTAACAGAAGACTCTGATAATCGATGAGTTGAAATCAATACTGTCTAAGCGTATAGCAGCGAATAGTATGTCAACCAAATTACTTAGTTTCGCTACCTCAAAACATCACAGTCACGTGACCTTGGTAAAATAATTCAGATGGCCATTTTTTAGGGGGGCTGAGCCTCTTGTAGGGGGGGCTTAGCCCCCAGGCCCCCCTAGCGCCGCTACTGCTATAAGTCGAACTCGGATCTTATCTGGAAGCTCTAATGCAGCGATTCCCAACCCGTGGCCCGTGGGCCAAAAGTGGCCCGCCTGGCCTACAAAAATGGCCCGCAGCATCTCAATGAATTAAAAAATATATAATGTGAAAATTGACAATATGGACATTATTGAATATATGATTCTTCTCTGTTACAAATTATTTTATTTGGACGTTGATAAATCGCGTCAAACATTCTAGTTTGATTCAATTATAACACTTTTATACACCTTTAGCTAATTAAATTTTAACCTTGTGTCCCCGAATGTCCTTCAACCAAGAAAAAGTGGCCCTCGTGTTCTCCAACTTAGAAAAAGTGGCCCGACAGTCAAACAATTTTGTCAACCACTGCTCTACTGTGTCTGCTCGTTTCCTTAATTAAGATTCTTCTTTTTCCAGGGGGATCTTCGCACTGGGAGTTTCTCTGAGTAGATTGATTGCGAGAGGCACCTCATAAATCCAAAACATAGTATTGTAATACAAGAGCGGATACAGAAATTTTTGAGGGGGGCACAAATTTTCGGTCTTGTTGGTGGGACAGGGGGAAAATTTCGTTTTGTTCGTCGCCGAAAAAACTGATGACCTTTTTTAGTCATTCGTCAAATTTTTTAGGAAAAAGATACCAATTCAGTCGCCAAAAAGTTGACGACTTTTTTTAGTTGTTAGTCATCATAGACGGGAGTATGGTAAATCAAATGGGGGTCAAGTCTCATGCGAATTCCTTAATATGGGGGCCTGGTATCCTGTTTTTCTCTCCCGCTGCATTTATTTAATGGCTTGTTGAAACCAAATGGGGGGCCATGTCTCATGCAATTTTTAAATGGGGCCATGACCATTTTGGACCCCTGGATCCGCCCCTGTTGTAATAGTTGTGCAGTATAATAATGTTCCTCGCCTTATGTAAAAGCTAAGAATTTGTCATAAAGAAATGCAGACTAAGCAGCCAATCAATATAAAGACTATCCTAAGGAAATAAACTTTTTATAGCCACACCACACATAGCATAGCAACTCAAGTTCAGATCACACAGAAACAGGACAGGAAAGTCTATCGCCGTCATCTGTGTAACAGTAGGCCTAAGCTTTTGCAACACTAGCTCTCAGCTGTGGTAGGTTAGACAGTGTTGCTTGTACAAACAGGTGAGCAAGTTTTTTTACATCTCTATCGACCTTACAATTCGAAACACGAGAAAATTAAAAGTAATTAATTTAATTTTTGAAATCCCGAGGGATCTGAGATACCTCGGGTAAAAAAAAAAAAAAAAAAAGTAATAATAATCTTCGTTTAATATAGGAAAAGAGACAAATCCAGGGACACAACGCTTCACCCAGTTGCACGTCAAAGCACATTAAAAATCAACAACGGCAAAAATATTGTGAACATAACAATGCCTGTCATTAATTGGCGGAAAAGAGAACCCTCGGAATAAAATTTCTATCATCTATCATGGTAGAACAAAAGGATTCAGTCTATGGCGTAAATTATAGGCGGTTTTTGCTAGAGGTGGGGAAAGGTTAATCATAACGCGATTGACATTTAGCATTAAGCTTACGAAGCACTGGCAGGGCTGTACTCAAGGGTATACGCGGGTATACGGGGGAAAATGCCGGTGTCGCGTGACAGAGTCTCCCCCCTAAAAGTCTCCCCCCCGGAGACTCTATTTCGAAACAGATTCTCCCCCGGAGGATCTGTTTCAGAATAGATTCGCCCCCCGGAGACTCTATTTCAGAATAAAGTCTCCGGGGGGAGAGAATATTTCCTCCCCTGTCGAAACAAAGTCTCCCCCGGGAGACTTTATTTCAACGCGCGATTTGATACAGTCGCATCATATTTATCTATACCAAAATATGTCTGAAAGTTTGTCCATCTGTTTTAATATTCTTTTGAAACAATTTGCAAAACGTGCTCTTGCGAATTTGTAGGTCAGCGCGACTGTTTTCATCTCACAATTCACTTTAATACCAGATATACGGATATTTTAAAATTCGATGTGGTAGGCCTAATTACTACCGCAAAACCGAAAGACGCTGTTTCATCGTTATATCACGACGCCATTGCTGTTGACGTCATCTGGCTAAACGGAGGCGGAGGCGGGTCTAAGCACGTGTTTAAGCGGAATCACAAAAATCATAGAAATGATGATAATATGAATGGATCAGCGCAAAATAAGAAAAAATTATGAAAATAATCACGAATAATAAATGTCGTCTCGTATAAAGCGCTCTTCGCCATATGAACTATTCAGAGGCGATCTCGGTGCATAGACACCGGGAATAGATTTTAAGAGAAACTATTTCAGGCAGCGAGCAGATAAAGAGCAGAAGCAGACAATAACTTTGGCCGTTGGGGAGTGGAGGTCAATCAAAGCAGGGTGTATGGTCATATTATTATTATTATTATTAATATTATTGGTTAGTCCAAATTCTGTCCATTAATCCAACTGCTATATCATCAAGAATTGTTTTCTTCAATCCAGCTTCTATTTCGTCAAGAATTGTTTTCATGATTTAATCACGAAATGCTTATAATAATCAATCCAGGTGAGATTTAATGAAGAATTCTTTTCATCCATCAACTTTTTATCTGACTGAGCACTGTTTTCACCAGCAACGTACCAATTTACCATAGGCCTTCAATGTCATAAGAACTGTGAACTAAAGTAAGCCTACGTGATTGAAACCATAGTAGACCTGGGCATATTCATTTAGTGACCTAGACCTAAACTACGAGATTGAAAACATGAAATTGTTTCAACAACGCACCGTGAATTGCGAAAAGTCTCCGAGAGGATCTAAAAGGATGAATCATTATTTATCGTTCTTTATTTCCTGTGTATTGTAAAATATCGCTTAACCCTCAAGCTACCAAGCTTTTTGTGACATAGACTACCGCCGCCCATGCATTTTGGGTTTGGTTTGAAATATCATAACCTGCAATAGGCCTACACCAATGTATAAAGCATTCATTTCTGCACAAAATGAAATATTTAGGTTTGAAAATATATGAATCGACCTCGAAGTTATTCAACTTTTTACATGGGGACCCATCGATTCCACAAACGTGTACTTAGGCCTATGCATGAACAAAATATTAGATTCTGTGTTTTGATAATTATCAACATGTGTGTTGATAATTATGTATGCATTTATGCATTTATGTATGTATGTATGAATGTATGTATGTATGTATGTATGTATGTATGTATGTATGTATGTATGTATGTATGTATGTATGTAGGTATGTATGTATGTATGTATGTATATATGTATGTATGTATCTTCAATTATTACTGTTTCAGCCAATATAAGTCCATTTTAGCCGATGACAAACGTTTACGCAGAAATATCGATTTGCGTTGTAATAAAAATATTTTTCACATATTTGTATTTATTTTTTTGTAAGCTTACATCCTGTTATCAAAACACAAATTAACTGGCACGAAAATAGCTCTTCATTCCCTCTATATAATGGCATAATTTATTGCACTTCAAAAAATTTCTTTCATACGTTATAATCGAATAAACATTCAAAATTTATGAAAATTTCACCCAGTTTAACATAATAATTTTAATTTATTTTGAGCAATTCCGGTTATCAAAACACACATTGTTTAGCATGGTAAATTGGAAATGTAGCCCCACATTCCCTCTATAGGCCTAGTATGTCATAATTTATTTCTCTTCAGAATAAATGACGGATAAAATAATTATAGTCGATTATCTAAGGGGGTGGTATCCACTCCGCCTATAGTATCTCGGGTATATCGGATATAACTTTTGAACGGTATACGGTATCGTCACAGATTTGACCTCAAAATGTGTGCCAATCAACTCTCTACAGCTACATAAAACGTCAAAATTTTATTCCATAAAAACAAGTTTGATTTTTTAAATCTTTGGGGGGGGGTGAATACTTCCTCATGGTATCCAGAGGGTTAAGCCGAGCTTTGGCTTCTGGAAATTATTTGCGGTAAAAGGTAAAATAGAAGTTGATAAATAAAAAATGTTCGATAATCTATTGTTTTAGCATTATTAGGCCTATTTTCATGAATTACACTTCTACCTTGGCGTGAATAAATTGAATAGCCCGGGGTTTCATCAATCCAGCTTCTATTTCAGCAATAATTGCTTTTTTGATCGATCGATCTAACTTACATATAAAAAGCAATTGTTTTTCATCAATCCAACTCCAATTGATGCAAGAATCTATTCATCGTTCGCACTCCTATTTAAGTGAAAATACTTTCACCAATCCGACTCTATTTAGCATTAATTCTTTTCGTCAATCCATGCAATGGTGTATAATTTAGAACGCTACAGTGATAATTATAATTATTACCAAGAATTCTTGCTTAGATAGCTTGGATTGATGGAGGTAATTCTTGCTTAAATTGAGATTGGATATATTACCAAGAATTCTTGCTTAGATAGCATGGATTGATGGAGGTAATTCTTGCTTAAATTGAGATTGGATAGATGAAAATAGTCCTTTCATAATTGGAAGCTCCACGACACAACAATTTAATAATCCAGGCCTACTTACGTGCAGAGTAAGCTTAAATGTATTATACTAATGGACGTAATCGTAGCATAGTTATTGGTTATAGCACCGCTGGTTTATATGTTTATATGTTTGTAAACATCCTATGGGTGTAATATTAAGAAATAGGCATACGCTTAACTATTAATTAGATCTGTGGGTATTCTATTTGAGCCTAATCTCTCCGCTGCGCTTTATTGACACAAGCGGCCCGACATCCCGTGATGTTAGGCCTATAACTATGCTGCAATTGCGCTCATCAGTACAAAACATTTAACTTACTTCATGAGAAGTAAGTTAAAGGCCAATATTATTACGTCAAATTTATTAATGTCCATTGTCCAAGTCCACTAATGGACACAGTCATTTATTTAAGAAAATATACGCGTTAAGTCCGGAAATATAGGGGGGCGAATTTTAGTAGGGGGAGACTTTGTATTGTAGAGGGGGAGAATCTATTTCAATGGGGGAGACTTTGTCCCGATACAAAGTTTCCCCTTGCTGATACAGAGTCTCCGGGGGAGACTCTGTTTCGGGGGGAGACTTTATTTCGTGACACCGGCGTATACTCACCTGAAAAAAGGGTACACGCGGGTATACAGCGTATACCCACCTCCACCTCAGTAAGACCAAGACGCAGGCAATAATCGCCTATTACGAACGGAAAAAATCATGAAAGTAGAGCGTATCACGCTGTTTGAAAGTTTGTCCGTGCGAAATATCACGGCAAAAAACTTCGATGACTAAAAAAAGGGTCGTCGGAATTTTTGGCGGATGGAGGTGGAAATTTTCCATAAAATTTCGGTCGATGACTTTAAAAAAAGGGTCGTCAAAAATTTTCCCCCCGAAAAGTCGATTTTTCCTGGCGGCAGCGTGTAGGCCTACTCACCTCAAAAGTTCTGAGTACAACCCTACGAAGCAGCCCAGCATCAACTCCAGCAGCTAGCTTTTGTATGTTCGGGAACGATGTGGGAAGGTATCCAAGTCGTTACATGCGGTTCAACATTCGTTCTCTTTTCAGTTCTGTCATCGCTCATGGTGAACCCCCACCAGGCTGGGACAACACAGAGGATCCTCGCGACAGAAGTGGCTCGAGCTAATTCGTGGAGAGCGTCAGAGGGCAGTCCATGCGCTCTAAGCATTCTCAGTGTATAGAGTGATCTAGAACATCCAATTATAGTGCTGCCCGTTACTATATAATAGGCTTCTATCAACGTACATCTAATAGCTGCATGGTCGTGATTCGAGAGCTACTTATTGCACACGCAATAGTTACATCTAACTCGGGAAGACATCCAGTATTCTTTGACTTTCTCCTTCGTTGCTCGAGTTCTTGACCGTCTTGTGCTACATTCACCATTTTACATGAAATAAAATTGGGCTAGCCTAAACTTTGAAGCCGCTATTTCACCCAATTGGAAATTAGATTCCCCCAATTCAACTTAGCCTAATGCTCTATCCATAAGAATTCATACCCGTACTCGTCTAGTCCTCGGATCCTCTACCGTCCGCCCCGAAATGAAACACCTTAACAGCTACACTGCCCCAACGGCAATCGGATTTGGATCTTCGTCTCACCATCGTTTTGCCCCTCCTGAAAAAATTTCCGCGGGCGCACAATCTTAGCTGAAGGACAGATAGAGATAGAGAAAGAGACAGAGGACAGAGACAGGTAGAGAGAGAGAGAGAGAGAGAGAGAGAGAGAGAGAGAGAGAGAGAGAGAGAGAGAGAGAGAGAGAGAGAGAGAGAGAGAGAGAGAGAGAGAGAGAGAGAGAGAGAGAGGGGGGGGGGAGAGAGAGTTAGCGAGAGAGTCGAACTGGTATTAATGCAGCGGCGCTCTTTCCCAGTGGCTGACCCTATAGAACCTGGAATGGGCTCCCTGTTGCACTCCGCCTTGTGCCTAGAGTTCACGCCATGGCACTATGTTCTTTCTCACTTAAAAACTGCCTTACTTAGCCGCTGTTGAACTGGGAGCGCTTCTGAGTAGTTATATTTAAGGTGCGCTACATAAAATAATAATAATTAAGAGATTAGATGGTAAAACTCTCGTTACTATTATGGTTTTGACGCCACTGGAAGAAGCCGTAATACACACCATCTATATCTATAAGAAAGGATGTGCCTATATTTATTTATTTGGCCCCGATGCACGCTCAGAGTTTTGCAGCTACTGACCTGAAACATTGCATTTAGATAAACGTTCACCAAAGCCACCAAAGTACGCTATTTTCAGCTATTTAGTCACTTGAACTTTAAAAATACAGACATTTTATATTTCGCCATGTTAATTACGCTATCGCTGAAGAATACGACGCCATTTGTAATCTTTTGCAATGCACGTTGCTTTTGACGTCATTTTGACGTATAGACCAGAGAGTATATATTAACTAAGAGGAGCGGCGGCCCATGCAGACATGAGCTTAACCAGCATTATTAAACCTTCAAAGCAGAGGGTCATAAAATTACCATTTATAAACCTCAAATGGGCGGCGAAGCCGCCCTACAGGGACGGGTGGACCTGGGTTTGGGGACTAAAAACAAAGATAAATTCCGCATAGGCCAAAGAGTATAATAGTAACTAAGAGGAGCGGCGCCCCATGCAGACATGAGCTTGACCAGCAGAATTGCGGAAGACCTTCCAAGCAGAGGGGCATAAAATTGCCATTTATAAACCCCAAACGGGCGGCGAAGCCGCCCCGCAGGGACGTGTGGACTTGGGTTTGGGGTCGAAAAATCTAAATTTCCCGTGCAACGCCGGGTACCCCAGCTAGTAAAACGATAAAAGAGAGACAATGGAAGTGGGTAGGACACGCTGGGACACACTCGCTAGACTTACTAAGAACGGTCGTCGACGGATAAAATGACGGGGAAGTGAGCAAAGGACCATCAGACATTAGCTGATGGATTGGATGATGACAAGTGAATATGGAACGATCAACGAAGTGATCCAAAGTCGATAAAAATCGAGAGGAATGCTTCGTGACGTCGCGCATTTTTTAACCTGTGTAGGAAGCAGGGATCTAGAAGAAAAAGAGGCAAAAGAAGACGAAGAGGAGGAGGAAGAGAAGGAGGAGGAGGAGAAGAAGAAGGAGAAGATGGAGAAGTAGAAGGAGAAGAAGGAGAAGGAGGAGGAGGAGAAGGAGAAGGAGGAGGAGGAGAAGAAGAAGAAGAAGAAGAAGAAGAAGAAGAAGAAGAAGAAGAAGAAGAAGAAGAAGAAGAAGAAGAAGAAGAAGAAGAAGACAGGCCTTAATAGACCAGGCTTGGTATCTGAAAATTACACTGTTAGAAGCAAATCATGTAACAATTTGCTAACTGGTGAGGTTTTGCAGAGATTTTAAAGGGGATGTATGTATGTATGTATGTATGTGCACTTGTTATAGCGCCCCTTCAAGCTCTCTCTACTCAGAGGCGCTCCCGACTGCAGAGCGGACACTGCATCGGAGTTTCACGCCGAAGCGCTGAGCAATTGCGAGTAAAGGACTTGCCCAAGGTCCCTACGCGGCGACGTGAGGTGGATTCGAACCTCGAACCTTCCGGCTTCAAGGCAACGACGCCACCACTAGACCACCGCGCCCCACAAATGAGCCACCGATTACTTCAAACACACACTATGGGTGAACTATTCCGATATTTCTGTGACCCAAGGAGTTCTACAAAATAGATCTATGCTAAACGAGGTGTTGATCAAATTTGTCCATGGGCGGAGACTTGAGGGGGAGGGGTGACGAAAACGACCGGCCGAAGATTTTGGGCGGACGAATGGCTGAGTGACCGAAGAAATTTTCCATTTTTGCCGGCCAAACAATTTGACGACTTTTTTTTATTTTTTAGTCATCACTTCTAACGTGACATATCTTAACGCTTAACGATTGGGGGGCAAATGCATGAGCCGTCTCCACCACATTAATTGAGGGGACCGTCCCCCTGTCCCCCCTTAAGTCTCCGCCCATGAATTTGTCTTACAAGACACTTTGACAAGGACGAACACACAGTTAAAATAATATTATCTGAAATCTGTTTTAGCTTATGAAAGATGTTCACCACACTTAAGAAAAGACCAGTAGGCTTTATCTTGCTCGTCGTTTTTCTGGTGGCAACCATCATAGGCATCCATCTTAGAATTCCATCCTCACTTAGAAAGATCCATCCTTCTGCAGTTGTCAACGATTCGAAGACGAAGACACCGCCGTCGTCGCTGGAGTACGCCTGGTCTGTTCTCAGTTCCTCCAAAGCCATGGCTCCTCCATTCAATGACATCGACCACTTACGCAACTATTTCCAGACTAACCATGCAACAGGAATGAAGGTTATTCTTCGAGTGGGAAACTTTAACTTCGATCACCTCCAATGGAAAGATGGCTCAGCACATTTAGAGAAGATCAACTGTCCGGTTACCAACTGTCATTTCACTTCTAATATCTCAGATTTTCCGACGGCTGATGCTGTCGTCATATCACAGTTCCTCGAGAAAGACTTGAAGTATTTCAGCCCGAAGCCGAGGCATCAGGTGTGGATCGCCCAGCACCTTGAACCCCCTTACCATAACCAGATAAACGCGAAGCTTCTTAACGGTTTGGTCAATTGGACGGCCACCTACCGACGCGATTCTACCATCGTTTTAGCATACGCTACATGGCGGGAGGTTGATGCCAGTTCTAAAGACAATCTTGACAGACTGAACCATGCCATAGGACGCAGTAAAAAGGTCGCAATGTTTGTTAGCAATTGCGATGACAGAAACGGTCGTCTTCAGTATGCTAAAGAACTTAACAAGACCATTCCAGTACACATCTTTGGCAGCTGTGGTTCTATGAAATGTCCAAGACAGCAATCAAGCGCTTGCTTCAAAATGCTGAGCAAGGACTACAAGTTCTATTTGTCTTTCGAAAACTCCAACTGCCACGGGTACATAACGGAGAAATTACATAGAAACGCCCTAGAGTAAGTAACCTTCGGTTTGAAAATGTGTTAAGTTCTGACATCATCATCATCATCATCATCATCATTGTCATCGTCGTGAGTTCGTGACGTAAGTCGTTTGGCAATTATGGGCACGAATTGTCACCATATGATTGTTCTAGCCTAGGTCATTTGTCAATCCCAATGTAGCTTCCCTACCGTAGGCCTACCTAAGGAAAGCAATGGACTTTACAAAAGTATTGCAAGTGCTGAGTCCTCATTTATATTAACTTTCCAACATAGTCTTCGATGCCCTTTAATATATCTATCCACTAATGCTTCGTCTCATTCTTTTGCCACTTTCGTCCATGTCCGCCATCTTAACGTTGCCTTTGATCCACGTCATTGTTTCTCAAACCACATCTTCAACCTATCCCGTTCCTGCTTCATCCATATTCGTGAACTCCGCCGTTTCCGATTGACGCTCGATTTCAAAACTGCTTCCACCATTGCTACGTCCATTGTCCACTCAAATTTCGACTGTTGTAATTTCTTTTTCTTCAACATTGATTCCACACAACAGAAGTAGGAAGTATAAGGTAGTAGGTTAATATCGACTAATTCTTGGACTGTTGTGTGCTGATTTTTGACATGGCCCTTGTAAACGAGCCTTTGCTTCTGTATCCCCCCTACCGGTAGTAGTTTTTCTTTATTGTTCAATAACAGGTTTGCAAACTGCAACTTGGTAGCCTACATTGAAACACTCTGATTAACCTACATTGAAACAGGCAGATTAACGTACATCGAAAAGATAGATTAAGCTAAAAAAAAAGGAAAGCAAGAATGGCCAATTGTGGGATTGAATCGTTATAAAAATAACTAGCTGGGGTACCCGGCGTTACCCGGGAAATTTAGGATTCCATCCGCTACGGCCACAACCCCACCCTACCACACTCCGACCCTACCGGTACGCAACCCGATAAATTTGGGTCTGACGAAAATTTCCACATCCACCCCACTCCTCCACCCCAACCCCTCCCACCACATCCCACTCCACCCCCACGCCATCCACCCCACCCCACCCCTCCACCCCAACCCTCCCACCCCCATCCCACCTCACCCACCCACCCCTCCACCCCCCATCCCACCTCATCCCACCCCACCCCTCCACCCCGAGCCCTCCCACCCCCACTCCATCCCTCCTCCATCCCAATCCTCCAACCCCCACCCCAAACCCCACCCCTCGACCCCCAGGCCATCCCACCCCCACCCCTCATCCCCATTCCACCCCTCAACCTCCACTCCACCCCTCAAAGCCCACCCCGCCAACCCCCAACTCCATCCCCACCCCTCCACCCCCCCATACCATCCCACCCTCTCTCATCCCCGCCTCTTCCGGTAAGCGACCCGTGAAATCCGTATTTGCAAAAGAGCTAACGTTAGACACCTTTAAAACGGTTAAGATTACTGCTTTTAAACGTTGCAAGCGATTGAAAATTTATAGCGAAAATTAGTGTTTTCGACCCCCT
Source organism: Lumbricus terrestris (assembly GCA_949752735.1). Taxonomy (NCBI): domain Eukaryota; kingdom Metazoa; phylum Annelida; class Clitellata; order Crassiclitellata; family Lumbricidae; genus Lumbricus; species Lumbricus terrestris. The sequence continues at coordinate 3,562,925 of OX457051.1, read as the reverse complement.
GCAACCTGGCCCCCATGGTGGTAGAGATTTGACAACCACTTATCTGGGGGGTTCTGATGGCCCTCTATCTATGAAAAAAATTTCATATAAATATGCGAATTTTTTTGAAAATTTTTGGGGGTTTCGCCCCCACCCTGGCCGCCATGGTGGTAGAGAATCGCCACCCCCTCGCCTTTGCGTCTCGTGCTGAGACCTACACAGTAGTGAAGGTTTGGAGTGAAAAGCTCAAAAACTGTGAGCGTGCATTCTGGACAAAGTCACATACATACATACCCACATACATAGCCAAGTCCTTTCTTATAGATATAGATTATATTAACTGAACAAGGTCAAATAGCAGCTGGCCTACATAGCTGAATTATTATCGACCGCAAGCGTCGTGAGACCTTAGCGTTTGTCTGTTGGGGTGGGGCCCAGACCCGGACAATGATGCCGAATCTGACTGTTAAATCGATATTGGCCTAATCCTCATTTTGTGTAAACGACCAGACATTGACTTTCGCTTGGTGTCATCTCCTAACAGATTATAACTTGCCAGAAATATTATAGAGCTTCATGTGAATATTTATTTACAGATATATTTATTCTTCGATATATTGGCCTATATTAGTGATTTTCAAATATTAACAGAGTCTCTATCTTGTCATGTTGTATTCTGTTGTTAGCAATGACATCGTTCCAGTTGTGATGGGTGCTCGTCCCGAAGACTACGCAACAGCTGCACCTCCTGGATCCTACATTCACGTCGATGACTTCCAAAGTCCTCGTCATCTCGGCGATTATCTGAATATGCTGGATTCAAACGACTCACTGTACAACGAATTCTTTCGATTCAGGCTCCGTTACAAATATGTCGGACGCTATGCAATGAATGACGCCTACTGGTGCTATCTATGCACCTTACTACAGCTTAGCGATTCCACGAACGTCACCAGACACTGGTATGATGATTACGAGACATGGTGGAATGGAGTCTGCAATTATAAGTTCATTTCGAAGGATGAATGCATTGAATGGGCTACATCATGGAGAAGCGAGTAGATATTACAATAAGGCATAACCGCAATAGAAACTCTTCGAAGACGAAAACGAACAGCTCAATCGATGTCACATGTAGGAGATTGTGATGGGGTCTCGAGAACGTGATACATGATATTGCGACCAAAAAAATCGATATTGGTGTTATACATGTATAGCCTATATATTTATGCATTCGTTTATTTAAAAGCCTGAGTGACAAAACCACAATCAGTGACAACAGAGAAAACTAATTAACACAAAAGTAAGAGTTACCCAGAGTATAAAAAGTAATCAATGAATATTATAGTTATAGTGTCGTCTTTATCAGGGAGTTTAAAATAGTGTGACCTGCAGTTCCTGGCTCGTAGAGCTCTTCGCTCTGCCTCTAGCAGGAAGCTTTTGGTCCCACGTGTTGAAACCTCAACCTGTCAGCGTCGTGCTTTCTCAGTTGTAGGTCCATCTGTCTTGAATAGTCTCCCGTTGCAGGTGCGCCTGCTACCAAGGATTGACTCATCAGTGTTTTACAGGCTCCTTAAAACTTTTTTGTTTCACCGTGGTTGAACTGGGAGCGCTTCTGAGTGGATTTCTTGAAGAGGCGCTATATGAATTCTTGAAATGAATGAAAGAATGGGTCAAAGGTCAAGAGCTGCTAGGGCATTGAACAATGGGAGGGAGCAAACTTCGCAGAACATGTAGATTATTGTCAATGACAGCTTTCAACCGCATCAACCAGAGTCTAATGAGGGGTATTTCGAAGCCTGAACGAACTTGATTTGCTTAGATAGAAATTGAATTGATGGAGAACATTTGCTTCAATAAATGAATAAAGTCGATTGATGGAAATATTGTTGACTAAATAGAAGATTAATATAATTATGTAAGTTATTCTTGCTTCAATAGAAGTTGGAATTTTTTAGCAATTGTTGCCTTATTGGAATTGATGAAAATAATTACTTAGATAGAAACTTGATTGATGAGTATAATTCTTGGCTGTTCCGAATTTTCCGGTCCGAATTGTCCGCTCCAAATTGTCTGCTCCCAATTGTCAGCTCCCAATTGCCAGTTCCCAATTGTTCGCTCCGAATTGTCCACCCCGAATTGTCCGCTCCGAATTGTCCACCCCGAATTGTCCGCTCCAAATTGTCCGCTCCCAATTGTCCAGTCACCGTTTAGTACACATCTATCTGATCGTCGTCTAGCGAGCACTAACTGAATGCCATTATCGCAGCTAACTTGCCCAGACGGCGCGACTAGACGCATGGAAAACGTGGATGCCTTTTCCCCACCAACAATAACTGTTGCGGGGTGTTACAGCAGCAGAGACATCACCGGCTCATTAGTGTCATTCAAACACAGCCGCCCATGCGCAACCGATCGCTGGTGAATGGTCGTTTCTTCAGCAACTTTCTTCAGTGGCGATGCAACGGGTCATGTTAGTTCCCGATGCGTTTGTGCACGGCGAGAATCATTAATTCAGTCCACAAATTAAAATAGGCTATCCTAATAATTAGTGCTTTGTTATCTCGAAGTTTGGTATTGGACGGCTGTGACTTGCAGCCATATTCCCGTAGCTGAACCCGGTGTTTAAATCGATCTACACATGAAAACTAAGAGCTAACTAGTTTGTCTCGTCTGACCTGGTGCAAGATCTTACCTTTCAATTTTAAAGTATAACATGCATGCTATGCTTTATCACGCGACTATCGCGCCATACACTTGATTACTGGGCAAGGTAGCTGATCAGGTATGGCGATGTTGTCAGAATCCACCCCCTAATTTCCCTCTGAGAGCTACACGCATGCTGCCTCACGTTGGCTATCCAAGGACGTCGTCCTATAATTTGCAAATAAAAACTTGTTCCGATTCATAATTTTTTTAAATAAAACAGTAAAATGGAAATGTATGAGACACTGAAATGGTCAAGGCTTCAATGACAGACAAAATATGCATTCAGATGTTTCGTAAACTCGAAATTTCTAAAGCGCTACTTGAAAGCCAAGCGCGGGGCGCCAGCTTATTCACGAGCGCTGCGTTGAGTTAGAAGGGTTGTCCGTGAGAGTAGTCCGTGGTGGCCCGGGTCGAGTGGAGCTTAAGCTATAATCATCACTTGCTTGGATAAACAGTGAGAGTGGAGGAGAAATTACGAGTTAAATATTATTGAGAGTTACGAAATATGCCGTTTAAGGCAATGAAAAGTGATGCACAAATTCCTACTTCTGACCAAGATATTGGCAAAATCCGTAGGGAATTACTTTTTTGGTCCACCTTGTAGAGTATGCCGCCTCTGATTCTATGGTTACCGGGCTACGACCTTCTTCTCACTACACTTTTTGGACGGCCCTTCTGACTAGAAACAGTATTTTTTTATTTTTTTATTTTATTTCTTCATTTCTATAGCGCCATTTAAGCTCTTTACACAGAGGCGCTCCCGACTCCAGCGCGGACACTGCATCGGAGTTTCACGCCGAAGCGCCCAAGCAATTGCGAGTGAAGGACTTGTCCAAGGTCCCTACGCGGCGAATTGAGGTGGATTCGAACCTCGAACCTTCCGGCTCCAAGGCAACGACGCCACCACTGAACCACCGCGCCACACAATGAAACAGTGCTCGTGAATAGACTGGTACCCGGAGCTTTGTTTTTGAGTGGCGCTCGAGAAATTTGGAGATTACAATTACCTTTGCGATGCTTTCGACAGAGATGTCTGTACCGCTTAAACCTGAACGTTTCAGTTGCTGCAATTAGTGATCTGCGTCACGTTTTTGTCTCTACATATCATTCCATTAAATTAATGGACGGTTTTCTTAGCGATCGGCAGACCATTGGAGCACGCGTGTGCCACTCGGTGCATTCAATTGTATTTAATCAATTGTCATCTTCATACTTTGTCTTTTAATTCAAGTTCATTTTCCCTTCGGCAGGGTCACAAGTCATTGACGCCAATGATATTTCCAGTACTGTCTACTAAAGACTGTAGGCTATCACTGTCTTGGTTGTTGGGTCTTCTGAACATTGTGCTGTGTGCTGTTTGAAACTTACTGACACGCCATTTGGCGTTGCTCGAGCAATAAAATTATACATTGGAGCAATAACGTATAGTCCTACTAATTCTTGCGAAAGTAATTACTAAAGAAGTTAAGTTCGCGTATTTTACACCATAATCTAGAGGTAGGCCTGCAACTAAGAGTTGTGGAATTAAGAATGATTTGCTTGATGACATATTATGCCATTGGAATTTCAATGTTGCATTATTTTGGTCGAAGAAGGCTAATCCTGTCGAGTAGGCCTACATAGCCATAAATTTCTACTTTTTGCATTAGGTATTGACGAAACGGAATTTGCTAATTTATTATTGTGATCATTAAAGAACGAGGTTAACTGATCGAGTCTTTGGAGTTTGATTCATGCAACATATTTGTGTTATGGTCTAGAAAAAGAAAGATTTTCTTGATGACTCACGCCATTACAATATCAGTATTGCAGTCAATCGAAATACAAAGCTCTTAAGACAATTATTTTTAGATAAAACTGAAGATGAGTCATCCATTCACGATCGAATACATGAGGGAAGGAGAAATGGTTCCAAACGAGATTGACGTACGTGGGACAAGAAGGAAGAAGAATCAAAATGAGTCATCGGCTGACAAAGAAAAGCAGAACAATCAAAGACGGAACACAAGTAGTTTCGAGAGCCAGCCGACGATAATCGATGGAAGCCAGACCGATCCAGCTGGAGAAGATCTGGAAGCCATGGAAGAGGTAAAAGAGGAGATGAATGTAAACATCAAAGATGATGAGAAAGTGGGTTTCCTGAGGATCCTGGGAATGGGAATGAAACGCAGGATGGGAATCTTTGCCAATGAAGCAACCATTGTGGGTTTGTCTTACCTGGTCAAACCATCGAACCACAAAATTGGTTCCATCATCCGTAAGGTTGTGTGGACAATGCTTCTACTGTTTGGAACAGGTTTCATGGTTTACCAGATCTACGACCGTATCACCTATTATCATACATATCCTACCATAAGCAGCTATCAAGTGGCTTACAATCAATCTCTACGCTTTCCTACGGTGACCATCTGTCCGGAGTTTATTGTCAGCACAAAAGCCATCATGTCGTTTGGTAAGTCAATTTGGTATTTTCTTGCCATTTTATAATGATGGGCAATTCGTTGCCAGTTAAATTCGTAAAGTCATTAATTTCCAAGTAGTCCATACTACGCAGGGGTACTCAAACTGTGGTACGCGTACCCCTGGGGTTACGCCCAGCGTCGGTCAAGGGTATGCGAAAAATTCGTAGACATATAAAAAAATTCAGTTTATGGACTTTGTGTTAATTTTCCTTGATTAACAATGATTTTTAGCGGTAATTCAATATAACAGCATCGTTATTTCTTTCTTCCACAACATATGATTAGACTCACATACTAAGTTGATATAGTGCATGCAACATATTTGTGTTTGGGCCTATCAATCTCTACGCTTTCCTATTGTGTTTGGGTCTGACGGCTCCTTTTGATCATGATATGCAAAACATTGATTGATTGATTGATTGATTGATTGTTTGATGGATCGATTCGGACCTACTTTGTCAATGCAGAATGTCATGTTCTTAATACTACTATCTGCTTAATTTCTCCATTTCACTTCCACTGTTCGTGACTTGGGCTTCACTCTGGACCCAGTTCTTTCTTTCTCGGACCATATTAACTGTGTTTCTCGAACATGTCTCTATCATCTTCGCCAGCTGCGTAGGCCTACCATCCGTCATTCATGCACTTTCGCTGCAAGCTACTAAGACGCTTGTTCACGATTTGATCTGTTCTAGGGTTGACTTTGCGCCGGTCTTTCTTCTCTCAACCCCTCTAAGCTTCAGACAATACTCAATGCTACTGTTCACCTAATTGCTGGTCTTCCCAAGTTCTCCCATATTTCAGTCTTTATTCGGGACACTCTTCATTGCTTCCTATACCACAACGCATTAAGTTCAAGAGTCTGACACTTATGCGCAATTCTCTTCTTGGGGTTGCTCCCTCCTACCTCCGTTCTTTCTGTATTCAGGTCTCCTCTCTCCCCGGTCGCCCTGCCCTTCGTTCGGCAGCTAATGGCCTCCTTGTTGTTCCTCGCATGCGTGGGGCTACTGCCCAGTGCCCAGTCCAGAAGCTTTGCCTATGTTGGCCCCTCCTGCTGGAACCGTCTTCCACATAAACTACGTCTTGAGCTTCTCAGCCTCTCTTTCCCTCTGTTTAGGAAGCGCCCGAAGACTGTACTATTCGTTAGCGGCACTGCTAACTTTGGGTCGGGAGCGCTACTGAATCTGTGAGTGGCGCTATACAAGTGTTCAATTACAATTACAATTTCAATTTCAATTAATGAGATAAGCCGACATCCCGTTTGATGTACACGGTTAAAAAACGATTCAGGTCGTCAATCACAAAGCATCGTTTCAAACCGTTATCCGCCTGTGTGGTATGTCGGATTAGACAACGACGACAACTCGTTGCAAAACTTTCCACAGTTGGGTACAGACTGGCAGTCCATCTACCGAGCCATAGCAGTAAAACCAGAAGATTGGATGATCGAGGTAGGACCGCGACACACGTCATCTGATGTTGTATGGCATGGAATTAAACAATGTCACATTTTCTTTTATGGAATAACACATGATATTGAATCACGTAAGACAGTCACGTTAGGTCGATGTTTATTAAATTGCCGTGTTTCTCGTCACGTTGTGCCATTCCGAAAGAGTTTCCTTCGAGTACCTCAATTTATCAGAAAAATTATTGGTGTTGATGACCCAGATTTTACGAGGACCTGTGACAACAGAGGCCATTGCCCTCGACAAAAATTTGTTTGTCATTTTACAGCACTTTTAAGTTATTTATCATATTGCAGCTACGACACCTTTAAGAAACAGATAAGCTGTCTGTCACACACGCACACGCACACACTCACACACACACACACACACACACACATTTCTTGTCCTGTTGAAAGCAGTGAGCTGTAAAAATGACTCCGTGTGATGGACATTGCTGTTCGATAATAATATTATAAGACAGAAGAGTATGCTTAAATGGATATCCCTCTTGAAATCCCAAGCACATAATTATTGGAGGCACTTTTTTTTTTATCTCGGACTACTATAGGCCTACAGTGTCATGCCGCCTACATTCTGTCTCAAATGTTATAACATATTAAATTTTTACATCGTTCTGAGCTGTTTCTACTCTTTGCGCACCTGCATCTTTTTGCCTGTTGTCAATTCAATCAATGAATAAAATTATGCTTAATAAAATGCTTTAGGTTTGTAAAATATCACGAAGCAAACAATTTAGACTATATTAGTTTTACATAATTGTATCCGACTATCATCATCGATATTTCAGTGTACATTCGGGAATCAACCTTGCAATGCAAGTGAAGCAAAACTGATAAGGACTGCTTACGGAATTTGTTTATCATTCAACCCAGGTAAGCATGAATCTACTTGTGAGCCACTGAGCTTACTTGTATAGCATTTTTTTCAGCTTATAAGAAAGTAGACGAAATCTGGCAACGAAATACCAACGGAAGAACGAACAACAACAATCACTTTAGGAATTGCTTTCTCGCTTTTAGTTTCATATCAGATTCAAAACATACCTTCGTGTGCCCTACGTTCACTGACTAAAACACGAACCAGGCAACAGTAATGGCGGCGCAACGCCAGGGCATAGCAGGGCAAATGCCCTGGTAAAAAAACCTTTTCCCTGGTCGTTGCCCTGCCAGAAATTTTACCTTGCCAGAATTTGCTCGGGCATATTGTTCACGTCGGTCCGTCCGCTCTCTGGCATGGCAAAAGTTTTTGCAGGTAGAATTCTGGCAGGGCAAAAGTTCTGGGATAGAAAAAATTCTGACAGGGCAAAATTCTGACAGGGCAACATTTTGGCAAGGCAAAAGTTCTGGCGTGGCAGACAAAATTCAATTCAGGCAGGGCAAACATTCTGGTTGGGCAAAAGTTCTGGAAGGGAAAATTCTGTGGCTGTTTACCCTCCTTGCGTGATGATGATGGTTCTCTGCCCGAAGGCAGGTTCATTGGCTATTACGCCGCTGGGGATGATATGAGTGAGGTGCTTTCCTGTTGCCTTCCCCACAGACAATGATGGGTAAGCAACTTGCCCAAGGTCGCTCCGCAGGTGCTTGCGCCCCTGCGTCCCACACGTGCTAGCCCGAGATATCTAAATCTCTGAATGTCAACTCCCAGCCCGGGGCTTGAACCGCAGTCCGTTGCAACCAACAGACGAATGCCGCTCTCGCTTACCGGTGTAGCTAACTAGGCCAGTCCCACATTGCAACCTTCCTGTCCTTCAGGTTCAGAAACTCAAGAAGAGGTAGGCATTATTTTGTCTTTGCATGTGATAATATGTGCAATCAAACGACTAATCGACTACGGTAAAGAGTACATTGATCAATAATGATCTGCACATTTTTTACGATATTATGGCATCAGCTTTTGTGAGTGCGTTGTTGAAAGATATTAATTTTATGATACTTGCGAAGCTTATTATATAAGATTTCTTCCATAAATTTAAGTTACGAAGAATTACGTGACAACAGAACCTGGAGCCAATAACGGACTTCGTCTTGTACTGTTGGTCAATCAGTCCGATTGCTACGTTACGATGTCTCCAGCTGTTGGATTCAAGGTATATCAGATTCTAATAACATTATGTTTAGCAATTATAATATTATCTCAATGAATCGCTGTAACCGACGTATCCAGTTTAGCATAATGCGACTCTTTCAATTTGGCCCTCTAGCGAGAGTTTATGTGACCCGCCAGTTATGGGTGTAGCGGTGTGTAGGCTAGCCTTCTCATGTTATACGTGTTCAGCTTTTAAGCTTTAAGTTGCATATTGGAATCCTAAAGAAATTAACTCGGCCACTGGTTGCACTCTGCAAGTGACAGTCCCAAGCTTGGATAAAGGAGGAGGGCGCCGCCGACCTTTGTCTTTGTTACCACACAGTGACGCTAAAATGTAAATACACACACACGTGAAGAAATTGCCATGGCCAACTCCAAATATATTCTGCTCATTGCCGAAATATCGGAGCACTCTTTTTTCGGTGGCGTACAGCTCTGAATAACAATAAAGTAGGCCGGGGGAGGTGGGGGCAAGAGTGGCATAAAGTCACAAAGTGTGGAATAAAATATGCAATATTAGACATATCAAGATGAAACTTGTTTTGTAGTGTAGGTAGATCATCGGTGCATCCATAAAATTTCTTAAATTGCTACTGGATACCATTTCTTAATCACAATCTGGCTTGAGGTGGAGGCACCCAAAAGGCCACTCTTGCCCCACCATGTGGGGCATGAACATCATGCCACTTTTACCCCTTGTTGAGGGCAAGACTGGCATGCCCTTCGTACCCCCAGAGACAGTTACATAGGCTACGTTTTCACCAATTTTGCTTTACAATAAGCAGGAATTTATGTTTTACATATTAAATCAGACAATTGCACACAGTAATGCATAGTGTGATGAGAAGATACCTTCCCTGAAATCCACCAAGTACCGGTTTTGCTAAGCAATCTACAGAATTGGCACTCTGTATTAAGTTTGAATCACAAAAATCACAACAATGCTAAATATTTTCTGACATTTATACAACAGTTTTAGTCAGTAAACAACAAAGACAAAAGCACACAAGAAATGAGTCTATTGTGACTTTAAAATTGTCTGTGTTTTAAATGCATTTTTTATTTCTCGGCTTCCATTGTCATTCTATTTTCAGGTACCTGCCATCGCAGAAGGTAGCCCCCTCTTTGCTCCATTTTATGCACGTTTTTCTCTGTAGACTTGCTTTGTACGCACTTGACTTCATTGCTAAATATTCGATCCTCCTTTTACGCTTGCCAACAGCAGTAGGCAGAAGAAACTGGCTATGGCTTTTCTGAACAAGAGAACTAGAGCCTTTACATGAAGCCACTTTATTCCTAAACGCTGCTTTACTTGCCTGAATTTCTCACAGGTGAGGATATGCTGAGTATCAGCGGTATCACTAACTGAATTTCTTCGCAGATGAGCAATCATTGAGCATAGGCTGAGAGTCAGTGGCGTCACTGCCCTGAATGTCCTCATAGGTGGAGATGGGCTAAGCCCCATTGGTAGCGTATCATATTTACATTTCCTGGAAGGGCCAGACAGGAACAGTTTCTTTCTTTCTCTCTCATCACTAATCGCAATTTCGCCTAAGGAAAATATGGGCGGTATAGACTCTTATATGACTTTTTTCAAAGACAGATGCTACCTTAATATTTATTGCACTATCTTGTGGCTTGACTTCTCAGTTGTTAGTGCTCGTAGGTTCCCCAAGACAACACGCTGGTTGAGCACGGAGCTCTGGTTTTCCGGGGCGATTTCAGCTATGCATTGATTCTTTGAATTCTGGTGATGTTCCAAGTTTTCTTTTCATCATAAGCTTTTGGAACCTTTTCACTTTCGTGTCCTGTTTTAAAGTTGCTACTGTATAATATGGGCTATTGGTGCTGCCTTGCCTGATTATGTCTTCTCAACCAAAGTCCGTGACTTTGGTGTTGCTCTGGGCCAAGAGCTCACTCTTGCTCCAAACAATAACTCACTCAGCCGTGTCTGTTATTATCAACTGCGTCAACTACGCACTGTTGCTCGCTCGCTTACTCCTACTGTTGCTGCTACCCGCGTCCATTCGTTCGTTACCATCAGACTTGACTACTGTTGCTCTTTCTATGCTTGCCTAAGGCAGCACGCTGGTTGAGCACGGAAGAGTGCCTGTCTGAGTTGCCTTGATCGCGTCCTGCTCTCTGCAACCCGCAATATTGGCCCCATACTCAAATTAAGCCATTATCTCCAGCTATATGCTTGACGTTCTCAACTATAGTTTCCTGTCAAGCGGCAAATAGAGAATAGGATCTCTACCCTAGTCTGGCACTGCCTGCTAGGCCTTGCTCCTTCCTACCTTTGAGAGCTCTGTAACCCTACTCTTAGTGCTCGCCACTTCCGCTCCATCGTTCAACTGAAAAGTATGTTCTCGGTCCCCTTTGCTCATTGCCTACTTCCACTATATGCATCAACCTGGAATGGCCTTCCTCTGACACCCTGCTCCCTTTATAAAAGTCATTCTCAGGCTTCTTGAGACAGTTTTATTTGGCCTTGCTGAGGTTGGGTGCGCCACTGAGTAGTCTCCTTGAAGAGGCGCTATACAAATGCATCTAATGAATGAATATCCTGTTGAAGTTTCTTCACTTTTGTTTGTCTGATTGTTCTGTGTTATTGGCCGATTCCAGCCTAACGTTGGTTGCCTTCTTCACTTCATCTTGCACTGGTCTAGCAGATCTCCAAGTCACAGACATGTCCCGACGCTTTATTGAAACGTCAATAGACTCAATTATAGGCATATAGGGATGCACAAAGCCAGGATTCCAATGGCGTAGGTCAATAGCTTGAAATTCCAAGCTTTATCATTGCCTGGCATTTTGAAAAATCTCCACTAGACACCATTTTCATGGAATGGCACAATACTTCGTCAATGTGACTTTCTCGCTGAGTTTTACGCTTATATATAACGTATAATCACATAGTACATTATTTACAATGCCAAAAGTGCCAACCAATTAATAAACTAATATACTGGTAGGCAGGGCTGTAATCAAGGGTATACGCGGGTATACGGCGTATACTCACCTCCGGGAAAAAACGGCATCGTATACTCACCGCGAAACACCAGGGTATACGCGGGTATACAGCGTATACTCACCTCACAAAGGGTGTGTGGTATACGCGAGAGAAAGGCAAAGGCTATTCAGGTGTATTTTTGAACAAAACCCAGAGCGAATGACTAAAAAAAAAAAAAAAAAGGTCGTCAGAAATTTTGGCGGCGAAAATGGAAAATTTTCATGAGATTTCGGCTGACGACTAAAAAAAAAAAAAAGATCATCAGATTTTTCGGACGGGAAAATGGGGAAATTTTTGCCGGATGACAGCCGCCAGAAATTTTTTCCCGAAAAAGTCGGTTTTTCTCCTGGTCAGCGTATACTCACCTCAAAATTTACCAGTACAGCCCTGCTGGTAGGATACTTGTGGGCAAAACTGGCATACCGCTGGGGCAGAACTGGCATACCGCTGGGGCAAAACGGCCATACCGCTGGGGCAAAAGTGTCAGTGATGGGGCAACAGTGGCACGTAAAACGGGGGCAAGAGTGGCATACAATGCTACTTTTGCCCCGATTTGGGAGCTTATAATCACGAGTATCCATCAACATTATTGCGTTGCCTAATTTCTTAAAACTTTTGGCATTTAAAAGAACACACATTCCTGCATAATACAAAATAAAACTTTAACTAGTGCGATCTTAATACTGAAAGTGAGCAACATATTTGTGACAATCACTAGAGTTGCAAATAACGTGAAAAATCGAAAAAATGATATAACATTTTTACCATTCAACTCTTGGAAACTCTCGGCTTATGAAAACGTAACACTTAATGATAGTCTATGTTCGCACTAGGTAAAGGTTTCAGAAAATAAGTACATACTTCGAAAGTGGGGATGCCACTCTTACCCTACCCTGCCACTTTTGCACCACTTACCCCTAGACCTAATAATGTGAAAACTGAAGAGAAAATATTAAGACAAAACAAGGTAAACTTTAATATCGACAATTCGCTCGACCAATGCCTAAACTTGCATCTGGTTACACTTGGTAGTTTGATGAACCTTGTGCTCTTATTGGCAATGTTTTTGTGGGGGTTGGAGGTTGAATTTATTATCGCCATACAAATGTTGAATGCAGCCACAACAGATACCAGAATATCGTAGACTGTTTCAAAGCATAATTCAGCCAGTTGGTCTATTTCAGGTTGTTCTGCATGATCCCTATGACGAGCCTCTTGTGCCGGACCTTGGATTCAGAGTCGGAACGGGCGTTTCAACATCCGTCTCGTTTACACTTAGAAACGTAAATTTCAATCTATGCGTAATATACAAAGTTTACCAGTCTTTCTGTATTCATTCACTCATCCAATGGATTTATATAGCGCCCATTCAATAAATCTACTCAACACCTGGTGTATGCAAATAGAATTCTTTTGCATGAAGATGGAATATGATGATGATGATGATGATGATGATGATGATGATGATGATGATGATGATGATGATGATGATGATGATGATGATGATGACGATGACGATGACGATGACGACGGCGACGACGACGACGACGACGACGACGACGATGATGATGATGATGATGATGATATTTGTTTAATTTCAAAGTATGACAAATCCAGATGACAAACCGCACCAGGTTAGAGGTCAGAGATGTAAAATAAAACACAAGTAATAATAAAGTTTAGTAATAAATAAATAATGATGTAATAAAGTTGCGGCAGCCATGAGCTGGCACCCGACCGTCATGTCGTTGATGTTAAAATAGACAGTTGATGGTGAATTACTGTCCTTGCACAATGCACATAATATTGGCATTTATTTCTTATTTTTGAAGAGATTTATATGATTGTGCTTATCTGGATGAAGAATGGGCGCCGACTCTGCGAGGCCCGTGAGTGCTCAGCACCACCAGAAATTGGCCATGCGAGGCCCGTCCATGCATGGGCACCACCAGAAATCAGCCAACAACATGTGCTTTTTATGATATTATTTCTCTGTTGGCATTGCTTATCCATGAAAATAAATATTTTCTTCTATCTCAGTTAGTCTACCCTACTATTACTCCAGTTTTACCCCGGCTGGTAGTCTAAACTCCACAGGAATACGAGGAAAACATCGAAATCCTGCTCATTCGATCCGCTTCAGTAAAATTTTTACGGACGTAGGCGACGACTTGAATGACTGTTTCTTTTTATTGTACATGCTATAGGCTAGTAGGCTATATAATGATCATCACTGTGCGAGAATCACCTCCCAGCATCATAAAAGTTGGATATTGTTTTGTCTGCGTTAATTAGCGAATCAGCCCTGACTAAATTGTCTGTGAAAACTATTTGAAAAACCATCTTCCAAAATGTTTATATTGGCTCACTAAATAGTGGTTAAAGTAGGCAGAATTTTTGATTTCTTGTGCAAAATTTGATTCTGTTGAGTGTTGGCCTAATTAGGGGAGAGTGCTCGAAGATGCCCATGCTAACGAAGATTGTGCTTTTCTGCTGTGTGGGTTCCAAGAGTACATGTTGACCCAAAGAGTGATCAAATTTTTTAAGCAATTGGGAAGAATATTTAATTGAGTCTTAAATCACATCTTTAAACAGTGAAATAATGGGAAATTTTAATGAGATAACAGCCTAAAATGTCACTATTTCATGTTGTGTGTAAATTCTATTTTCAACAACGGCTGGAATGCTTTTCAAGTCTTAAATCACGATCATTTCGTAAAATTGACAGCCTATAAGATACCTACCATCGCAGTGTGGCAAGAAAAAAATTCGAAAATAGTTAGGAGCACATCCCTCCCCAAGCCCCGTCGGCCCTTCCCTGCTCGGCGATCTCATTTGACCGCGAGTTTGTTCCCTAAAACCATTATGAACAAGTCTCCGCCTATGAACAGAGGTAATTTCAATAACTCTCCTATCAAAAAGGCTAAAAAAAATTCCCGACCTCACGCGCGGATTTTTTTCATATTAGGCTACTTTGGGCACTCACACTCTTTGGGTCAACTAGGCGCCTATGAATGCGCTGGAGTGTGTTACTCAAAATTCCACCAAATAAATGACATTTTGATGCAATTAAAAAATTATTTATTTGATATTTGTAGCTCACCATGTTGCCTTCGCCGTATGGTGATTGTCTAAGTGAGCAAAACTACACGTATCAGAAATGCATGATGCAGTGCATGGATGACAATAAGTTTTTCGTCTGCGAATGTCAGTCGAACTTTTTCAGCGGTATGTGAACATTTCGCACTTTTAAAGTTTGTTCCTATGAGTCAAAGTGATTGAATTGTGTGTGTGTGTGTGTGTGTGTGTGTGTGTGTGTTTGTGCGCGTCGAGTATCAATGACACGAATATTGGGGAACTTCTGGCTCCCTGCTCGAGTGCTTCTCGATTGTTGACTCATGTCACTCATCCACTTGGAAAGGATTTCTGTTGGTGACGCGCCTATCGCCTAGAAATAATGCCAATAGGGGGCCTACATTATTTTAAGTGTCGAAATCTAGCTTGTATTGCCGTCGTTGGGTTGGGAGAACCGCTGCGCAGTCTTCTTTAAGGGCGCTATACAAATGTTTTAATGACTGAATGAACAGGAGAATTTTGCGGAAGAAACTTCACTTGGCAGTTGTCTTTAGGCAAAACAAATAAGGATTGGTTTAAGCTTGAGACCTGCAAATTGATATCGTGGAATGTAGCTCGTAATTAATCGTGGACCCGCCACTCCTGTTTCCAGGCTGATGTGTTAACTTAACTCGGCAGAAGTCAGGTTATGTCAGAACTCTTAACAGGACGTTGTTATGGCAGTGGCATCAATACGATACAATTTCTACGAAATTCATCACTACTGCTCTTATCATATTATTCTGCGATTAATTATTACAGGAAGAAGATTATGCTCCCCTAGCGAGTTCTTTTCCTGCGTGTCAAAAGTTATAAGATGGTGGATTTCTTCCGGCGCCTCCCGCAAGTGTGACTGTCCTCTTCAGTGCCATATCGCCACCTATCCATACTCAATCTCAACAAGTCCTCTGTCAGAGCATTTCCTCAATTACATGTCGCAAAAGACTCAGTTCAAGGGACGGAATCTGACGATGTCTAAGCTGGGCAAGGAACTCGTCTACCTGGATATCTTCTACTCTCAGCTGAGCTACATCGACATCCAAACAACTCCAGCCTACGATTTCCTCACATTGGTTTGCGACATTGGCGGTGCATTGGGTCTGATTCTTGGAGGCACACTACTTACCATTGCCGAAGTTTCCCAGTTCTTCGTCCAACTATCAAATGAATTTATTACTGCTGCAAGGTTTACTAAGATGCAACGCCGTTGAAATGCTAATTCCTGTAATCTTCAAGAATGAAACTTTATATCTAATATGATGCATAGATTCATTCTTGAAGATTAATGGTGTTTGTCAATTTAGATTTGACATCTCTTGGAAGCGAAACAGTGAGCGCACAATAATTTTATTTCGGTCTGAAGGAACTCTGTGTGTCATTTAAAATGTTTATATCATCAATATGCTCTAAGCTCGGTGCTGAAGCACGATATATCTAAAGGGATTTTGAAATTAGGCCTATAATTAATTATGATATTATAATATTATAATTGTGTGATTTCTGTGTTGACTTTCCTATCAATTTACAATTCTACGTAGTATTTAGTTTTCAAGAATATTTCACCATGGACGTTTGTTAACGATTCAATTATATTCCATTTTTATGATTTTACGATCTATAATTAATTGCTAGAGGAGGACGCTGTTTAGTCCCGCGTTTCAGCACAACACTTGTCGTTTGAATTGTATTGTATCACTATAACTTGTTTGTTTGTTTTTGTTTGTATGTGCACTTGTTATAGCGCCCCTTCAATCTCTCTATACTCATTCATGCCGAACTTTGACAATTTTGTATTATGACATTTGTGTGTAAAGCATCCTAGAAGTAGCTTGCTACTGAC
Source organism: Lumbricus terrestris (assembly GCA_949752735.1). NCBI lineage: Eukaryota > Metazoa > Annelida > Clitellata > Crassiclitellata > Lumbricidae > Lumbricus > Lumbricus terrestris. The sequence goes on along the minus strand of OX457051.1, from coordinate 3,546,251 downwards.
GATGCTATAGAAATTGTCTTGATTACATTACATTACATTACATTACAGAGGCGCTCCCGAATGCAGAGCGGACACTGCATCGGAGTTTCACGCCGAAGCGCTGAGCAATTGTGAGTGAAGGACTTGCCCAGGGTCCTTACGTGGCGAGGTGGATTCGAACCCCGAACCTTCCGGCTTCAAGGCAACGACGCCACCACTACACCACCGCGCCCCACTTGATTGATTTGTTATGATTAAACGACGTTGTAGCACTGGAAAATTTCGTAACCAAATAATAGGTATCGACAGGGCTGTTACAGTCGGTGGTGGGCTATTAGGTCCACGCGGGTATACAGAGTGCAATCACCACTCAAATGTTTGTGCTCAGTTTACGGCAGTGGTTTCCAACCCGGTTCCCGCAACCAAAAGTTGCCCGCCATGCTTATAAAAAGGCCCTCAGCCTCTCAAAGAATTATCAAAAATATAAGCATAAATTGATAATTTTGGGCATGATAGAATAGCCTACACAATTTTTTAATTACAATTTATTTTAATTGGACGTTTATAGAAAATATAAGACATTTTATTTTGATTCAATTTTAAATTTCTAGCAAAAACAGCATAAAAATAAACCGATCAACGTTTCAGATTCTCTCTTTACCATTATGATTATTTTCTCCATGTTGTAATAAATTATTGTGAACTAGTGGCTCCTCATATCGTCGAACTACGAAAAAGTGGCCCTAAAGTGAGAAAGGGTTGGGAACCACTGGTTTAGGGGAAATTCACCAGCGGTGCCACTCCTTTTTTCAACAATCTTTGTTTTTTTTAATCCGAACTTGGTAAATGGGATTTTTGTGTGAAGAACTTGGGTTATTTGCTTGGATGTTTCTTATTTTATTTAAACACATTTGTTGCATATAGACAGACACGCAGAATCTTCGCTTTATTGATATAGATTTGTTATCTAGCTGTCTGCCTCTTTGTCTGTCTGTCTATCTGTCTGTCTGTTTGGCTGTCTGTCTGTCTGTCTGTCTATCTATCTATCTGTCTGTCTGTCTGTCTGTCTATCTGTCTGTCTGTCTGTCTTTTGGTTTCAACGGGATGCATTTCCACAGCTATCGAGCTTTTCACTCGAAACCTTCACTACAGTACTGTGTCGGTGTGGACATGAGACACCCGGTGGAGGCGTTGGCGAATCCATCCAACCATGGGGTCAGGGTGGGAGGCGAAACCCCCAATTTTTTGGGCAAAACGCAGTGATTGATCTGAAACTTTCTACCTAGACAGAGGGCCATCGGAGCAACTCAGTTGAGGGGTTGGCGAATCTCTCCCACCATGGAGCCAGGGCTGAGGGCGAAAATCCAAACTTTTGCAATATACAATCCGTCGCCATAGTTTCACAGCTATTCACCTGAAGCGTTGCAGCTGGATCAAGCGCTACCGGGATTACCTCGCAACCACCCAAAACATCTCACCCCGGGTCGGACAGGATATTATTGGGTGGGGCGAAAAAATTCCAGTAAAACGCAACTATTGATCTGAAACTTTCTACCTAAACAGAGGGCCATCGGAACAACCCAGTCGAGGGGTTGGCGAATCTCTCCCACTATGGGGGCCAGGGTTGGGGACGAAAATCCAAACTTTTGCAATATACAATCCGTCGCCATAGTTTCACAGCTATTCACCTGAAGCGTTGCAGCTGGATCAAGGGGTTGGCGAATCTCTCCCACCATGGGGCCAGGGCGGGGGACGAAAATTCTCATTTTCGCTATTTCACCGGGATGCATTTCCTTAGATTTTGAGCTTTTCACTCTAACCTTCACTACTGTTTTTGTTTATGGCTTACGTACTCGGCGATCCATAAGCTGCATGTACGTATACATGGTCAACAGTATGCGTCATTGAAATCGGTATTTCCTGTAGCGTAGCAGTAAATTTAATTCGATAAATTTTTCTGTTAAAATTAATTGGATGCAACTGGCCAACCTTTTCCATAGAGTTGGATTTTTAAGCGCTGCAGCAGAACTGAGCCTACTAACTGACATTAATATTATAAGTGCAATGTATGCTGGATTAAAATAGACCTACAATATAGCATTGCAGCAATTCACCGTATACTAGGCTGTGATTGTTAGCTTAAATTAAATCGAATATTCTTATAATGAGCAATGACGATGCTTACGTAGTTTATTATTGTTTACGTACCGTAAAATAGTGTACGTCAAAATACGTAAGCACCTTTCACAATAGAATACGTATGGTACGTACCCTCGAGCTTTGTCCAAAATGCTGAGCAAGGACTACAAGTTCTATTTGTCTTTCGAAAACTCCAACTGCCACGGGTACATAACGGAGATATTGCATAAAAACGCCCTATAGTAAGTAACCTTCGTTTTGAAAACGAGTTTTGTTCTGACATCATCATCATCATCATCATCATCATCGTCGTCGTCGTTGTTGTTGCCGTCGTCGTCGTCATCATCATCATCATCATCATCGACGTTGTCGTCGTCCTTGTCGTCATGAGTTCGTGACGTAAGTCGTCTGGCAATGATGGGCCCGAATTGTCACCATTGTTCTAGGTCATTAAATGACAATTTAATGACCTAGAACGACATACTTTTGCCACTTTCGTCCTTGTCCGCCATCTTAACGTTACCTTTGATCCACATCTCTGTTTCTCAAAGCACATCTTCAACCTCTCCAGTTCCTGCTTCATCCATATTCGTGATCTACGCCGCATCCGATTGACGCTCGATTTCAAAACTTCATCCACCATTGCTACGTCCATTGTCCACTCAAAACTCGACTATTTTAATTTCCTTTTCTTCAACATTGATTGCACACAACTGATGTAGGCAGAATAAGGTAGCAAGTTAATATCGACTAATTGCAATTGTTGGACTGTTAGTGTGCTGCTTTTTGACATGGCCCTTGTAAACGAGCTTTTGCTTCTGTATCCCCCTAGTAGGTTTTTCTTTATTGTTCAATAACAGGTTGGCAAACTACAACTTGGCAGTGGCGGCGCTAGGGGGGAGCTTGGGAGGGAGCCTAAGCCCCCTACGAGAGGTTCAGCCCCCCTAAAAAAGGGCCATCCGAATTTTTTTACATTGAAATATCCACAAATTTCGGCTGACGACTAAAAAAAAAGGTCGTCAGAAAAAATGGAAAATTTTCATGAGATTTCGGTCAATGACTAAAATAAACAAAGGTCGTCAGAAATTTTGGCGGCGAAAATGAAAAATTTTCGCCGCGGGGCTTCAGCCCCCCCGAAACTGAAATCCTGGCGCCGCCACTGCAACTTGGTACATTGAAACACTCTAATTAACCTACATTGAAACAGGCAGATTAACCAACATCGAAAAGATAGATTAAGCTAAAAACGAAATCAAGAATGGCCTATTGTGGGATTGAATCGTTATAGAAATTATATTAACTGAACAAAGTCACAAGAGCAGTTGACCTAAATAGCTGAATTATCGACTGCAATCGTCGTGAGACCTTAGCGTTTGATAATAATTTCTCATAATTTAATTGCGCAAATGCATGGCAGCATGACGCGAGACAGACTCAGACAGAGAGTGGCGTCGGACTCCTACGGGTATTGAGCCTAAGGATATTCACGTACAATCTGTGACAAGCCAACGCTGTCGAGATCAGATGTCCATGCAGTATTAAAACGTTCTTGTCTCAGCTTTAATGCTGAGAAACTACGTTCTTAATATGCCAACCTATATTGAAACCAGTGGCGTAACTACGGGGGGGAAGGGGGGCAAATGAAAGGGCTGCCCTCCCACCCCCAGCTGCCCCCCCCAAATCCCTGCGTTTGTTTTACTTTTTACTCTTATGAGTGATAAAGAATTAAACAATGTTATATAATTTCTGACTTATTTTATTTTTTATACAACTTCCTGTACAACTTCTTATAGGGTGGGTGATGGGAAAGTGGGACAGGCCACAATAGTGCACTGTGGGACAGACAAGCTAGTGAGGCTTGCTTGCATATTATGTCCGATACTGTTATACATGTCCAAAATCTAAAAATACATAGTCTATGGCAATATACCGATGCCGATGCACGCTTTAATTGCCAACGGTAGCCACCCCATCATTTTAAGCTGCCACCCCACTCCCCCCCCATGTAAAAATACCTGCTACGCCACTGATTGAAACGGCTGTTAGCAGCAGTAGGTGGCATTTTAAAGTTGGGGGAACCGTCCCAGGCCTTCCAGAAGTTGGGGGCGTGTCCCGGAGTGGACGCCGGCAGAAATGTTTGCAGGAGAGGGCAAAACAAAAAAGTCACGTTCAATTTTTTTTAGCAAGAGCTTGGGAAATGCAAACCAGAAAATTATGAATACGGTTATTTTTCACAAGGGATTTTATATGTCAATTTCTAAGCTTCATGTTATAATTAGTAACATTAGTGCTTTGGTACGAATAAATTTGTTACAAACAAAAAAGGAGTATTTAAAAATACGAAATAGGTTTTCTAGGGGGCAAGTGCTCCCTCTTGCCCTATCTGTGAGCGCCTATGCCCATAGAGTGGTTGCGCCTATGGCTATAACAAGAGCACATTCATTCATTCATTCATTCATAGCATTTATATAGCGCCCCTTCAAGAAACTGCTCAGAGGCGCTCCCAGCCCAACCACGAGTATTCAAAAAAGACTTGAGAGACTTGTAGAACCCGGCCGGATGGGCGACAAGTAGAGAGCGAAGCGTAACCGGGAGGTCGTAGGCTACATACATTCATAGGGCCTACATACATGTAACAATTTGCTCAGCACAGTGGTTTCAATATAAATGTCAATAAAATGTCCATAATTTAGCAATGAATGTGCGAACTAGTTTTTAATTTCTTGCGACCAGCTGCCTCCTCAAACAATCGCCGCTGTATTTGCATATCCAGTTTAACATCCGACTCTGATGATCGATAAGTTGAAATCAATTCCGTCTAAGCTCAAAACAGCGAATAGTATAATAGGGTGACACAAAAGTTCGTTCACCGTTTTCAAAATGCGCTATCTCAGTAACAGCTTCATATTTCTCTATAATATTTGGTCAGTGTATACATCAGTCAAATGAAAGATACGGGTACAAATTTATGATCCGTCCGTTTTCGCTATTATTTATAAGAAAATGTAAAAACGACCAGTTTTTGCGGAAAAACTGCGTTAATAAAATTAACGCAATAAAGAAACTGTGTATACGCCTAGCCTCGTATACAGGCGTGAAGAGACACTGTTGTTACCTATATAAAACATACACAGAGGTAGGCTATTAGCGTACAGTGTCTCCTTTCTGCTTAATGACAGCACTGACTCTATCCGGCATAAGAAGAGTATGTTCCGCCTGCTCCACAGATGAAGTTTAGTCCGTCGGTGATGGTTTGGGGTGGGATGACTGCCAGAGGTCTCACTAAACTTCAATTTGTGCCAAATGCTACCAGATTGAACTCGCAGTACTACGTACATCACCAACATTCTCGAACAGATCGTGAAGCCAGCATTTCGACAGAGAAAATGACAACGGCAGTGTCAAGCAATGAAAGTTATTGGTTGACAATGACCTATAGGAGTATTTCAGCAGAATGGCGCGCGCTGCAATACATCAGCTGTGATGACAAAGTGGCTATACGACAACCTCCCGTCACGCATAAAGCCGAAGGATTGGCCATCCATCTCTCCGGACCTCTCTCCTATTAAGAACTTGTGGACTATTAATTTTTTATCTCTCAGCGTTTATAAAGATCCTGAGCCAACAAGCTCAAGCGTCGCCTGCAACGAGCGTGGAGATCGATAGCAGTTGGGACACTTCAGAGGCTGATACAGTCTATGCCGGATAGAGTCAGTGCTGTCACTAAGCAGGAAGGAGACAGAAATTGGTGGACAGGGTTGAGAGGTCTGCAAACGAGTAGCCTATAGCATGAAGATTAATGCGGCAAAGACGAAGGTCATGACAAATACGGAGGTCATGACAAATACGGACACAGAATTGGAGATTAGAGTGATCAGTGGTAGTTTAGAGCAGGTAGACTCCTTTGTCTATCTGGGAAGCAGAGTAACGAAAGATGCAGACTGTAATGTAGAAGTGAAAACAAGGTTAGCCATGGGTACATCAGTCATGATTAAGTTGACAAAGGTATGGAAGAATAAGGCAATCAGCTCCAAGACAAAAATACGGCTGATTATGGCCTTAGTGTGGCCAGTAGCAACATACGGTTGTGAGACGTGGACTCTAAAGAAGGAGGAGGAAAGAATTATACAGGCTTTCAAAAACAAATGCATTAGGAAATTACTACGTATTTCATGGACAGAAATGTTGACTAATGAACGAGTTTACAAATTAGCAGGAACAAAAAGCGAGTTGTTAGGCCATGTCAAAACCAGGAAATTACGATACTTAGCCACATCCTGCGACAGCCGGACAATATTGAAAATAGTGTCATGATAGGGCTGGTGGAGGGTGTTCGTAGCCGCGGTAGACCTAGAATATGCTGGCTCGATAACATCACGTTGTGGACCGGTCTATCGGGAGCGGCGCTATTGAGGACAGTAAAGGACAGATCTTGCTGGAGTAGGCCTACATTGGTCCGATCATGCAGCCAACCGTCGCGAAGCGACGTCGGCGCAATGACATGACATGACAGACAGAAATACTTCCTTCAACTTGTGGGCGCTCCACAGCCTTTCGCCTCGCAGCTCGAACGCGCATTCTTGGTGATCTCCGCGTCTTTCTGCTTATAGCCAGGTTTCTGCTTATTTCTGCAATCAGGTTCTCTGCGTCTGTTGTGTATGTATGCCTTCCTGCACGCTCTGGTCTGCCTCCGCGCCTTTCGTATATCCTAATTCCCCTGTTTAATCTTTCCTATGTATTTTGTTTGCCTATGTCTGGACGTTTTTCCGTCTTTTCGCATAGGTGTGCTGATCGCCGCCTGGTCTTTATTGCTGTTGCTCTTGCCGGTTGTTTAGCTGTGGCGTATTCTGACCTGGAGCGTTGTACGTTCAGGTCTGCAAGTTCATCGCCTGGCGTCAGTTGTAGGTCTCACAGTCTGGTTCCTGGTAAATCGTGCCCATCGATTTTCGCGTAAGTTATTAGTCTGCCGCCTTGCCTGGGTCGTAGTCGCCCAGCTGTTTGCTCGCGCAATATTTATGTCTGTGTATTCGTGTGTAAGTATGCGTAGTTGTGGCCCAGTGTAAGAATTGTGGAAAAATAACTGGGGGGGTTGGACCATTATACACTTGAAATTTGGGTGTGAAAAACAGATTTTACTATGGAGCTCTAAGAAAGACTGGGGGGTTGAAACCCCCAACCCCCCCGCAATTCTCACCCTGTAATGTGGCCTATCCTTGACCGTAGCTACTTCAGCCGTTTCCCCAGTGGGTCTTTGCCTGCTGCTTGTTCGCTAAGCCGTGTATTTTCCCCGCCTTTCCAAGAAAGTTTGTTGAGGGTTCCCTGGTATCGATCGTAGTTGCACTAGCCGGTTCCCTTTGTATTGTTTTCGCGTGTCTGCCGAGAGTTTGGTGTACGTCGAAGTTGCTTAGGTAGTTGTCTCCTTGGTGTTCGCCGGGGTATTTTCGCGTAAGTCCGTTATTTCCCCGTCCGTCCGAGGAAGTTTGCTGAGGTGCTGCCTGGTGTCGATTGGAATGCTCCAGCGTGTTTTCCTTATGGCATTCTTGTGTAGGTATGCCTAGTGCTGTTTGGTGCTGGACGTAGTTACCTAGTTTTATTCCCCGTGAAGTTTGCAAGGGCATTTTGGCGTAAATTCGCGTGTCTGCGCTCAACGTCTTATATAGTTACTTCTGACAGTTCTCGCCGCCGCATTATAAGTCAACCATTTCTTTGGAAGTGTTGCGTTTTCATATTTCAACTCGCTGTCCTTACACGGCCTTCTGCCTTGCGGGTGTCGCGCACGTTCTGGGTGATCTCCGCATGTTTTTTTCGTTGTGGTACATGTATGTCCGCATAAGTTTGTTGTGTTGTCGCCTGCTGTCGGTTGTCGTCGCTCCAGGGCTCCCCGCCTGCCTCCGCGTCTTCCGCACTTATAATTTCCCCGTGAAATCTATCCTCAGGCCTTTATGCTTAGTTACCCGAATTTGTGTCCTAACCTAAGTCAGGGTTACTCCGGGGTTTCCCCATGCTTCTGCTTTGCTCGCGGAAACTAGCCGCGTCTTTCTTTCTCTTCGGGTAACTTACCCGTGGTTAACGTATACGAGGCAAATACTCACTGTAATGGTTGCTCTCTGCCAGCACAGACCGGAGTATGGCGACTTATTCCGTAAATTGTGCTGTATGATAAGTACGTGTGCGGCCGGTATGCCTACGCAGGGACAGACCGACGACCGTTGACCGTGGAGTTTTGTAGACGGGATTGCAAAGAGAAAGGTACCAGTAGCGTAGGGCTTCTCAGAGTGTGTAGATGTAGATGAGAGAGGGACGCTTCCCATCCGGCTACCTCGCTAGACGAAGTGTGGAAATCAAGGACCCGTTCTGGGTCCACTTCTTTGAATCTTCTTTACAGCTGATACTCGTCTTCTCTTTGCGAAACACTCAGCCTCTAGTCACCTCTATGCTGATGATGTTCAGACTTTTATTCATGGCACCTCTTCCCAACAACTTGCTCTTTGCCAACCTATTCGAATCTCTTTCTCCGCTCTATAATAGACCATCATGACCTTCTTGTACCACGGTCTCGGACTGCCACAGCGCAGCGTCGTGCATTTGCTTCTGTCGGCCCTTTGCTGGGAAATGGCCTCCTGCTATAACTCGTGCTGAGATCTTATCTAGAAGCTCTACTGTGTCTGCTCATTTCCTTATTTCAGATTTTTCTTTTTCCAAGAGGAGCTTCGCACTGGTAGCGTTTCTAATTAGGTTTACTATGATATACGCATTATAAATCCAAAAATAGTAATGTATAGTATTAGTAGTGTAGTTTTGTGTCTAGCCTTATGCCCAAGCGAGAAATCTGACATAAAGACAGACAAAGCAGCCAATCAATATAAAGATTATCCTAAGGTAATAATCTGTTTATAACGACACCACACATGTCATAACAACTCATGTTCAGATAACACAGAAACAGGGCGGGAAAGTCTGTCACAGTCATCTTACAGTAGGCCTAAGCTTACTGCAACAATAGCTCTCAATTGTGGTGGATTAGATAGTGTTGCTTGTACAAACAGGTGAGTAAATGTTTCCATCTCTATAATTTTGCCCTGCAACTCGAAACGCGAGAAAGTTAATAGTGCTGCTACTTACTATTTAATAGGCTTCTATTAAGGCAGTGGTTCCCAACCTTTTTTGACTGCCGGCCACTTTTTCTAAGTTGGAGGACACGAGGGCCACTTTTTCCTTGTTGAAGGACATTAGGGGGCCACAAGGCTAAAATTTAATTAACAAAAGGCGTATAAAATTGTTATAATTGAATCAAAATAGAATGTTTGATGCGATTCATTAACGTAGAAATAAACTAATTTTGAATATAAAAGAATTGTATATTCTATCATGTACAAATTGTAAATATTTACGTATATTTTTCTCAATTCATTGAGATGCTGCGGGCCATTTTTGTAGGCCTGGCGGGCCACGGGTTGGGAACCGCTGTATTAAGGTGTATCTGTGGCGAACCAGGTCGCACAAGCTATCTTACTTATTTACTTAAGTAAGGCCGCTATTTCTATTGCGAATTCATGGGTGCTATGCTTAGCGCGGATCGATGCGGTCATCGCTATATTTAGCTTCCCATGCATTTGTCAGTGGAATATTCCACCACCTGCGATTTCTGATTGGTTGGACATCACGCGATGTTTTTGGCGGCAGGAAGCGGCCTACCTAGGCAAGTTGACGCGCAAATCGTCAGTTGGACAACAGAATTGAAAGGGGTGAGAACTGCGCTGGTAGAAATTGCAAATCGTGGTAAAATTGCGGCTGTTTCCGACTCTGACCGTTTCTTGAAGCCGGAAGACAAGGTTCTTTGGGTTTCTGTTTACCGATGTGTGTTGGTTGAATATTTTCGGCACCGATTGAATAAATAATCGACTTTCTACGAGGGAAGATTGCGACATTAGCAGAAGACACAATAACTTTGTCAGGACAAGAAAACGTGGGAGCGACTGTCCTAAATATCAGTGGGAGCAGGGAAGTATCGATACATTTGTCTCATGAGCTCGAACCTGAATTAAGTTGTAAACCGGTAAAAGTTATATTGCTAGTTTGGCTGAAACCATAATAGAGATAGGGGCTGTCTGTGCATTGACCCGATTGACTATAAATAAAACGCAGACACAGATTGTATTAGATAGGCCTAAATAGGAACTTTATTGTTAACTCTGTTTTACTTGTGTGTGTAGATATGATTGCCAATTAATGACGAACCGTCACATGATTAATTCTATAATAAATAAAACTAAATAAGAGGATTGTGAATTGACTATTACTGTTAAGCGTGAATGGACTCGGACAGCGATACAGACAGTGTCATGGAGGCAAGGATGGAAGAAGACAGATAATTCCACTGACTTTGACCCGATTTTAATGCATACACAGATGACAAAAATAGAGCAACTTATAGAGCGTCAGAATAATACCTTAACTAGTTTAGCCGAAGAACTGAATGTAGTTTCCATGCAACAGGACCGACTGAATTCCCGCCAGGAGGAAAGTGAAGCAAGGGTGAAGTCCTTAACTGAGGGGATAGTGGGTGGTGGAGCTAGGGGAAATGTTGAGGAACCGAACCCAGATAAGTACCCATTAAGTGGGGCTGTTGTGATCTCAACAGACACCGCAGACATATGTCCAATATCGGCTCATCCTGAAGAAGAAGGTAACCAGAGAAGCTCACACCCTAGGTTAGGATTCGAACCTGCCCCTATCAGTACTAAGGAAACCCTGCAGGGTAAAGTGAGGCCCATTATCTCAAAGAGCGCCTTTGAGCTAGGATCGTGTAGTCCTCAAGCGCGACGAAGGGGGCAGTTCGCGACAAATGGTACCAGTGAGTGGGGAAAAACTACAAGTGGTCCTAGCCAAAAGGGCGAGGTAACAATTGGCAACAGCAAGTGGGATGAAAGTACAGGAGGTCCTAGAGAAAAGGGTAAAATAATAATGGGTCCTAGATTTAGTAGAGCAGAAGATTTATGGGAAGAAGTGGAAAATGGAAGAAAATTTTCCACAAGATGATCCAAGAGGAAGGGATGTACAGATGAAATACTTTGGTGCTAGACCAAAGGATTTACAAGGTCAAGGTCAAGGTTAAGGTCAAAGAGTAAATACAACTGACATGTTGCATAGTCAAACAATAGACTATTATGATACAAATGTTTTGTATAGAGATTTTGACTTTGAAAATTACATGCGTCGAAAACAAGATAAATTGGTTAAACATGGAACTGAATATAAATCTGATAACGATGATTCAGAAATTACCGACTTACGAGCGCTACATAAATTCGAACTAGAAACAAAAGCGTTAGGTGTACGGCAAAATGATAGTAAAACTTGTACTAATCCCAGACTTCTAGTTTCAGATGGAAAATTGATGGATCCCTCGGGGCGGAGTGACGATCACGTGGTATCATGGGATGCACATCCTCGCCAGTCAACGACTGCTACCCCATGGGCTGCCACCTTTTCCCCCTCGTCGGTTCCTGAAGCAGAAAAATTCCGGTCACTGAGTAACACGCTGTCACTTGTGACCAAACCAGTCACCTCGGCTGCAGTCGACAGCCACTTCTGCGAATCGGAAGCAGAACCTAAGGGAATCTTTTCAGTTTTCGCATCCACTCCTCAGATGTTCACGTACACATCTACTCAAAGCCGGCCGATTATGTCCATGGTGTCCCTGTCGTCGGAAACCCAAGTCACGCACAGCTTCGAATACATACATTGGGCTAATGGTCAGCCCGTGTATGCGCCTTGCGGTCGGACGATGGTTCCACCTGTTGCAGTCTCTCCTCCGTTCCAGATGCAACCGTGGCCCACGACGAGCACAATCCTGGAGAATCCTGTCATGCAGTTGAATACCTTACCAGAAATGTTCGGCCAGTTGGAACTGTCCGAAAAAATTGGAAGGAAAGATCGTCCGCCTTCCTTCACCAGAAATTCAAGTCGCTGCTGGAAAACAGACATTAACCGGTGGTCATGCAACTCCATCAACCAACACAGAACAAGAGGAAGCTGCCGAGAAAGTTCAGACTTCAGCTGCCGACTCAACGAGAGAGAAGGTGAGATCGCACATGAAACTGGGTCATTATAATGGGAAAACGTCGGTAGAGGTGTTCCTAAAAAAATTTGAGGTGTGTTCCAAGAACAACCGATGGACAGAAGACGAAAAATTAGCACAATTGACTTGTGCACTGGTTGAACCTGTGGATCAAATCCTTTATGAATTTGACTCTGACACCATCACCACATGCGCCGACTTGATGGACAGGTTGAGGCTAAGACATGGGAGCACTGACCAAACGGTTTTGTACCAGACCCAACTAAGTGCTCACAGACAGAAGGTAGGAGAAGATCTGGGTTCTTTGGTCCAAGACATAAGAAGATTAATGATTCTGGCATTCTCAGGGCCGAGGTCTACACACAGCGAAACTATTGCGATCAAAGCTTTCCTTGATGCTTTACGAGACAAAGAGCTAGCCTTAAAAGTGAGAGAGCGAGAACCGGTCACCCTGGACAATGCATACAAAACGACCATGAGACTGGAAGGCTACCGCAGAGCTGATGAAGATGGCATGGACCGCCAAGAACGACGTCCAGGCAGAGTCAAAATTGTGAAGGAAAGTGATGAAGCGGGGAATTGCGATACGAAAGAATTTCGCGAAGACATTGCTCGTCAATTAAAACAACTGAGTGACAGAATGGACAGCTTGCTAAATGCTCCATCGACCGAAAGACACTATCCGCAATGGCAACCGCAGCGCACCTCTCCAGCATGGAGCTGCACCAACTATACGAATCAACGATGGAACCAGAGATCGAATGAAAACTACCGAAGGACAACGCCTGACAACCGACGCTGCTTCGAGTGTAACCAGGTTGGACATTTGGCCCGGGTTTGTCCTCGCAGAATAACCTCTTCGTCAACTGGAGAACAAGATGAATCCGAAGGACCTGGGGTGAGTAACGCTAGACATGTAAAAGGAAACAGTGACGCTTATCTGTCCGTGACAATTAGAGGGAAGAAATTGCTAGCTTTGTTAGACTCTGGCAGTGAAATGACATTATGCCCTGCGTCGCTAGTGGATCCGGCGGAAATCAAAGGCTCCAGCCAACTGTTGCAAGCTGCTAATGGGTCTGCAATTCGGGTAGTGGGAGAGACTGTACTAAAACTGAAAATCGAAGGTCAGGCTTTCGAAATTCCTTGCTTGGTAACTGAGCAGGTTACTGAACTTATTCTCGGACTCTCTTGGATGGTGAAAGAAAATGTCCTATGGCATGTAGGGCGAGGATGGATTCTCGTCCGGAATCTTCGGCTAAATGTTCTGCGCAAAAACTGTCCGAAACAGTGTCACCGAACAAAAGGGACTTTCTGCGACAGGCAAACTTCTCCGAACAGTGAATCGAATGTCGAAACCCGAGCCGTGCTGCCAGAGATGGAAATCGTACAAGAAGTCGGTGCCGTGCAAACAGGAACCGTCGAATCAGAAGCTTCGGTTCCCGAAAAGACTTCTGCTCGATCCAGTCGCTTCGCGGATCCCTGTCCCACCGAGGTGGCAGCCCGAATCCCACGTCAACCGGATGTGCATCCTCGGGTCGTTCCAAATAGTTCCTTCCGGGGTGGAACTTGCCGTCCTCCAGTGACGCCATCTGTCGAATCAGTGCGAGTGAAAGAGTCAGATGCACTCTACATGGTCACTCGCTGCCCAAAGTCTGACGTCGACCAGATGACCAGATTCACCGGAGGAAACAGACTCGCCATGTTGGCGAGACTGTGGCAAGCGTAATGTAATGTAATGTAATGTGATATGATAGGGTAGTTAGGTCGCATAATGGCGACAAGTTGTGAATAGGGAATAGAATCTTCTCTGCTTTAGTTGTTGTTTTGATGATCTCTATATATATGTGGCCTTGAGATTTAGGTTTACATTTTTATTTTAATGTGCGTGGATAAAATTGTGCTTTCTTACTGTGTAACTATGTGAAAGTTGATTACAGTAATGGAGTGTAATATGATGATATATGTTATGTGAGAATGCATAGTTTTCTTCGTGTGAAGTGTAGCTTAAGTGTTTCAGATTACATGTGTGTCCTCTGATGATAAAAGTAACTATGTAGATGAGATGAATAATAAAGAAAAGTGTAATGTGATGGTACTAGACCATTTGATAAGTGTTAGTCCTGTAGGTAGAAATAAAATATTTAGTTGCTAAATTGGTATAAATATTAGAATTGCTTCTTGTTGCCACGAAGAAGGGCTGATGTTGTGTTTGTATGTCAATTGCATAATAATGATTGCAAGTTAGAAGGCTGCATGGTGGTTGAAAGATAACCTTGTGTGAATGGTTGAATGAGTAACTGATGATGGTAAGAGTCGGTAGAGCACCCAATTGTAAGCATCGCCCTGGGAGTTGGTAAGTAAGTTGGATTATAGATTTGTAGGTAGACTCACTATTTAGCCGTCAGTGGAAATTGCATGAAATGGTGAAGCTGTGCCTGTGGATTAGTGACGAGATGAATTCGTCCAGTCTTAGACTACTTCCTGTAGAGGTTGTAATGTAATAGACTATTATAGGATATGGGAATAAGTCCTTTATGCCTTGGGTATGCTTAACTGAGCAGTAATTCCTTCTTCGATCCGGGTAGCTAAGCCTTGATGTAATAAGGTATGGTATGCATGTGGTATACATTAGTGGCCTAGGTTTATGATCTGGCGTTGCTTCATCTCTGTAGTAGTGGCTTAGTGTAGAAAGAATGAGTGCCTTTAAAACACAGCTTAAGTTTTAAGTTGCTGTATATGTTTGGCTTGGTGAATGGGTGAACATTGGTTTGGGATTGCGGTAGAAATAGATTGTTTGTGGAATCAAACATTGTCTAAGAGGTAGTGTAAGGTAGTATGAATGAGAGTGACTGAGTGTGCTTGAAGTTGCATTTATTATTTTCTGGCTTTTGATGACAAGTTTAAATGGATTATGGCCGCAGACTTCCGTAGCGTCTATTGCCAAGACTTTGTGTGGTATGTCTGAGATTCAGTATCGTATTTGTGCCATAAAATTGTGTAAGAAATTGATTCCACTGAAGCGCTACTGTTGAGTGAATAATAGGCTAGTGTTGAATTAGCTTAAGATTACATTGCTTCATGTTTTCGTAGCGTCTCTCGCTGAAGACCCTATGTTGTGTTTGGAAATTTGTGGAGCGCTATTGAAATAAGTAGGTCCTAGTATGTGTGGAATCTTCTGTAGCAATTCTTGTTGATTGTGATTATTATATGCGAAATTTTGTATAGCGCCACTGCTGTATAAAAATGTAATAACGGATTAATATAAGATTTGGCGCCGGAACATGACTACATGTGTTAAGAGGACTTTCTCTCGCTAGGGTTCCGTGCAATTGCTGGAAGTAGTGTGTAGTTAAGCTTCATTGTGGGTAATCGCTAAAAGTAGTTAAGCTATGTGATTGTAACTATGTGTAATTAATGGGGTAAGCTGGACGGTGGTTCGATACATCTACGAACGGGGACCGTTGGAATTTGGACGGGCAGAGTTAGATGCTCTGTTACAGTCAACTCCCGCCCTCTTGACCTGTGCAGAAACTGTGCCCATTGTAGTAGCCACCATTCACACGGTAGCAACTGTGCCCAGGATCCTGGACGTGATAAACCGTTGGAGGAGGGAGGTAAGAGATCCCACTCCTGAGTCGGCCTACGGGGGTGGAAACGGTCTTGCACTAACTCCATGGAAAGAAGAAAATCTTTGGACCTTCAGAACCTGGGCTTTAGCCATGGAGGTATCCCACCGTTTCTTAGCCCAATCGAGCACCCTTCTCGAGGAAGTGTTCCTCGCGTCACTAACTGACCTGCTGGACCCTGCTGGTCGAGAGTGGTGGAAGGTGGAGGCGATAGTTATAACGTTGTTCACAATTAAGAAGGCTGTATGGTTTTGGCCATTCCTAGTTTAACAGGTACGATGTAAGGGTTCTGTTCGTAGTCAGTTGTACTATAGTAAGTCATATTAAGTCACGATAGTCTAGAATTGTAAGATTCCATATGTTGAATAGAACTATGTAAAAATTTCTGTGAATGAGAAGATTAGTAATGCTTTGTTGGTCAGTTTGAGGACCTCGGGTAGTTAAGAGTTGTTATTGGGCATATGTGAACCCTTATGACTGACTAATACTCAGCCATTGTACAGATTTCTATATCTTATGCCTGTTGATGTAACTTTTGAGGCCGTGTAAGCTATAGCATGCTAAATAAGTTACAAGTGCCATGTATCAGGTTCGAGCTCCGGAGTTTTATTTAAATTTCCCAGGGTACTGGTAAATTTAAAAAGTAAGTGGTGGAGGGTGTGGCGAACCAGGTCGCACAAGCTATCTTACTTATTTACTTAAGTAAGGCCGCTATTTCTATTGCGAATTCATGGGTGCTATGCTTAGCGCGGATCGATGCGGTCATCGCTATATTTAGCTTCCCATGCATTTGTCAGTGGAATATTCCACCACCTGCGATTTCTGATTGGTTGGACATCACGCGATGTTTTTGGCGGCAGGAAGCGGCCTGCCTAGGCAAGTTGACGCGCAAATCGTCAGTTGGACAACAGAATTGAAAGGGGTGAGAACTGCGCTGGTAGAAATTGCAAATCGTGGTAAAATTGCGGCTGTTTCCGACTCTGACCGTTTCTTGAAGCCGGAAGACAAGGTTCTTTGGGTTTCTGTTTACCGATGTGTGTTGGTTGAATATTTTCGGCACCGATTGAATAAATAATCGACTTTCTACGAGGGAAGATTGCGACATTAGCAGAAGACACAATAACTTTGTCAGGACAAGAAAACGTGGGAGCGACTGTCCTAAATATCAGTGGGAGCAGGGAAGTATCGATACATTTGTCTCATGAGCTCGAACCTGAATTAAGTTGTAAACCGGTAAAAGTTATATTGCTAGTTTGGCTGAAACCATAATAGAGATAAGGGCTGTCTGTGCATTGACCCGATTGACTATAAATAAAACGCAGACACAGATTGTATTAGATAGGCCTAAATAGGAACTTTATTGTTAACTCTGTTTTACTTGTGTGTGTAGATATGATTGCCAATTAATGACGAACCGTCACATGATTAATTCTATAATAAATAAAACTAAATAAGAGGATTGTGAATTGACTATTACTGTTAAGCGAGAATGGACTCGGACAGCGATACAGACAGTGTCATGGAGGCAAGGATGGAAGAAGACAAGGGAGGTCTTAGAGGAAGTGTTGCTATAGGAACAACAGATAATTCCACTGACTTTGACCCGATTTTAATGCATACACAGATGACAAAAATAGAGCAACTTATAGAGCGTCAGAATAATACCTTAACTAGTTTAGCCGAAGAACTGAATGTAGTTTCCATGCAACAGGACCGACTGAATTCCCGCCAGGAGGAAAGTGAAGCAAGGGTGAAGTCCTTAACTGAGGGGATAGTGGGTGGTGGAGCTAGGGGAAATGTTGAGGAACCGAACCCAGATAAGTACCCATTAAGTGGGGCTGTTGTGATCTCAACAGACACCGCAGACATATGTCCAATATCGGCTCATCCTGAAGAAGAAGGTAACCAGAGAAGCTCACACCCTAGGTTAGGATTCGAACCTGCCCCTATCAGTACTAAGGAAACCCTGCAGGGTAAAGTGAGGCCCATTATCTCAAAGAGCGCCTTTGAGCTAGGATCGTGTAGTCCTCAAGCGCGACGAAGGGGGCAGTTCGCGACATATCTAATAGGCCTAGCTGCATGGTCGTGATTCGAGAGCTAATTATTGCCCTCGCAATAGTTACATCTAATTCGGGAAGACATACAGTATTCATTGACTTTCTCCTAAGTTGCTCGAGCTCTTCACCGTCTTGTGCTACACAGGGCCGTTTTAAGAAGTTTGGGGCTCTAGGCAAAAATTCTAACTTTAAAAGGAACTTGAATTGCGCCTCAATTTACCAGTCTCCGATGCATAGAGTGTTGCATTACAGAATTGCATTTGCAAAAATTTATTTGTGATTTTATGGTCCACACAAGTTTCACATATTATTAAGTTATGTGTAATATTGTTAATTTTATTAACATACTAGGCTTACTAAACTGCCAACGCAAATAGAACAAAAATATTTATGTGGCTACTAAATAGCAGTATTGTCTGATACATTTCTTAATTTTTACAGTTAATTTGTTATAGGCCTAAAAATAGAAAGTTAGATTGCAATGAGTAGCCTAAGCTAAATGTATGAGTTTCCAGGATGACAGTTCTGAGAAAGAACGTTCGTGGTAAGCCTACTGTATTCTTGTCACCATCAATGACGGAAACATTCTTATTACAATTTCAACGTCTGGAAAAGTTGATTCTAGATTAGACGATCATTCTTAGTCATGGCATAGATTATCGGTACCAAAATCGGGAGGCCACATGGTAATCATCATTTTTAATAGGTTTTCAACATGGGCGGAAACTTAGGGAGACATAGGACGGTTTCCTTCAATAGGCCTAAATGTGGTCGGGGGACGGCCCATGCATTTTCTCCCCCCAATAATTTGTAATCGGTAAGTGCTAGGCCACCATGTACACACTTCACGAAGAAACACACGGTGAACAACGAACGACGAGACGGTGTAATGACTAAAAAAGGTCATCAATTTTTTCTGGAGCGAAAATTTAGATTTTCCGTCGCATTTTGGACAGATGACTAGAAAAAAGGTCGTCAGAAATTTTGGCAGGCAAAAAGGTGTGAACATTTTCGTCGGCGTCTCAGCCGTTCGTTCGCCCAAAATCTTCGACCGCCTTTTCGTTCCCCGCAAATCTCCGCCCAAGTCTCCGCCCATGGTTTTTAAGAAACAAAACATTTTGAAATTTTACAGTTTGATATTTGAAAGATAGCACTGGACAGAGGCCATTTTTTAGTTGTACGAAAATAGTAATTGTAGAAATATTAAGTAGGCTACGTTCCTTGAGGAGGCTTTTGTTTTTGGTCGCCGCAGGCCTCCCTTATTTTATTGCGCGGAGCCCTAGGCATGTGCGTGCCTAGGGGGTCCGTAGCTCAGTGGAGAGAGCGCTGGTCGATAAACTGAGAGTCAATATCGCGACCCGGGTTCAAGCCTCGCTCAGGGCAAAAATTTATTTGAATTTTCTGTTATCTGCCAGTGGCGCTTTCTGTTGCGTGGTTTGCCTCGGGTCTGTTGAAAATAAGATCGCCACTCCCACTCCTGGCTTGGCCAAATCAGGAGCGTTCCAGTACTTAGGCCATTAGTGTTAAGTTAGTTACCGAACCTGTTGTAGCCGACCTGCGTGTCGTGCGAAGCAGGCCGTATTTCGTTTAACTTGTAAATGCAATCGTTCTGCGGTCTGTCAGATAGAATAAACGAAGATTGTTATTATTATTATTATTATTATTATTATTATTATTTTTTTTTTTTTTTTTTTTTTTTTTTTTGCCCCGAGGTACTTATGATCCCTCAGGGACTTACACCCTAATGCTAAGATAAAAACATCTGGAACGGCACCTAGTCGTCGTTGAAATCCAGTGCGGGAAACGAGCCGCGGAATGCCACCGCATTAAATCGCTGGATTGTAAGAGAAAGACGCTGAAATAAGAAAGACGTCTCGCGAGCGTCTCCGGAAATGGCGCTGAGGTTATTATTATTATTATTATTATTATTATTATTATTATTATTATTATTATTATTATTATTATTATTATTATTATTAGGCGTTAAAACGGTTCTGGTGCTACATTCACCATTGTACCTGAAATAAAATTGGGTTAGCCTTAACTTTGAAGCCTCTATCTCACCTAATTGGAAATTAGATTCCCCAATTCTCCTTAGCCTAATGCCCTATCCATAAGAATTCATACCCGTGCTCGTCTGGTCCTCGAAATGGCATACCTTAACAGCTAGTCTGCCGCAACCTCTGCCTCACTGGAAACCGGATTCGGATTTCCTTCTGACCATCGTTTTGCCCTCCTGCACAAAATTTCCGCGGGCGCCCGAGCGAACGGCTGATGTAGTCAAGGCTACTATTACTAGAAAGTCGATACGTTGGGATTTTATTTGAGAGTGAGTTGTCATCGTCTTCATCGTCATCGTCATCATCATCGTCATCGTCATCATCGTCATCATCATCATGATCATCATCATCATCATCGTCATCGTCATCGTCATCATCATCATCATCATCATCATCATCATCATCATCATCATCATCATCATCATCATCATCATCATCATCATCATCATCATCATCATCATCATCATCATCATCATCATCATCATCATCATCATCATCATCATCATCATCATCATCATCATCATCATCATTGTTCAATTTGTATTTCTGCTGCTGCGTTTCATTATGTTTAGATGTTGATTAAAAACATTTATATGTATTGGGTCTATTTGTTCTTAATCGCGCGCATTTGTCTGCGCGCATTTGTCGTGCGCGCTTTTGTCATGCGCGCTTTTGACCTTGCACCCAGATATTATATCAAGCAATCTTTATAGCTGAAGCCGAGTGGTCGGTAAAATGCCAGAAGGTGAATTAAGGTTGAATGCTGCATCCCTGGTCGTGTATTGTTGTGCACCAGAGTGAGTATAGCATCATGTTCAACTGATTATTGGTTTCTACCATGGGTCAAACATTCCGGCACATTCTGCGACCGACCCATGGAGTTTTACATAATATGCTACACGAGGTTTTGATCAGATTTGTCTTAGAAGACACGTTGACAAGGACGAACTGACAGTTAAAATAATATTCTTTGAAATCTGTTTTAGCTTATGAAAGATGATCGCCAGACATAGAAACAGACCAGCATGCTTTGTCTTGCTCGTCGTTTTTCTGGTGGCAACCATCATAGGCATCAACAATCTTAGGATTTCATCCTCACTTAGAATGGTTCATCCTTCTGCAGTTTTCAATGATTCGAAGACGAAGACGAAGACACTGTCGTCGCTGGAGTACGCCTGGTCTGTTCTCAGTTCCTCCAAAGCCATTGCTCCTCCGTTCAATGACATCGACCACTTACGCAGCTATTTCCAGTCTAACCATGCAACAGGAAGGAAGGTTATACTTCGAGTGGGAAACTTTAACTTCGATCATCTCAACTGGAACGATGGCTCAGCACATTTAGAAAAGATCAACTGTCCGGTTACCAACTGTCATTTCACTTCTAATATCTCGGATTTTCCCACAGCTGATGCTGTCGTCATATCTCAGTTCCTCGAGAAAGACTTGAAGCGCTTCAACCCGAAGCCGAGACATCAGGTGTGGATCGCCCAGCACCTTGAACCTCCCTACCATAACCGGATAAACGCGAAGCTTCTTAACGGTTTGGTCAATTGGACTGCCACCTATCGACCTGATTCTACCATCGTTTTAGCATACGCTGCATGGCAGGAGTTCGATGCCAGTTCTAAAGACAATCTTGACAGACTGAACCATGCCATAGGACGCAGTAAAAAGGTCGCAATGCTTGTTAGCAATTGCGATGACAGAAACGGTCGTCTTCAGTATGCCAAAGAACTTAACAAGACCATTCCAGTACACATCTTTGGCAGCTGTGGTTCCATGAAATGTCCAAGACAACAAGAAGGCACTTGCTTCAAAATGCTCAGCAAGGAGTACAAGTTCTATTTGTCATTCGAAAACTCCAACTGCCACGGGTACATAACGGAGAAATTGCATAAAAACGCCCTATAGTAAGTAACCTTCGTTTTGAAAACGAGTTTTGTTCTGACATCATCATCATTGTCATTTTTTCAACTTCAACTTGTTTATTGATCGCAAAAATATAAAAACCGACAATTATGCATTCATAATAGTACACAAAGTGATCAATTGCAATTAACAATTGCGAATGGTATAGCTTAGTGTACAATCATTAATGTGAAATGTAGGGAGCAATAGGCTACCCGAAGGGAGTGATCCCGCCATTGGGGCCTATTTACCAAATAAAAAATTCTTCACTATAATATGATCAATGATAATAGATTAGGAAACAGATAAAATGGCAGTATTTTTGGAATCAATTAAATAGCAGCAGTGGGATACCTTCCCTCTGCTCAACTTTAATAGAATGAAAAGAAACCCACAGAATAAATGGGTTCATTTTACATTTTTTAATGTGTGTGCACGGATTTGGGATTTAAATCGAGCGAGACTCATGGTTGCACGAATATTTTCCGGTATATTATTCCATAAAAGAGGACCTTGATACTTAATAGAAAACTTTCTAGTGTTCGTTTTTGCAAAGACATTTATGTAGATTCTATTCTTTCTAATTTTTTTAGTACATAAGTTAGGTCTAAAATAGGATGAGAATGCAAGTGGAAGAAGGTTGATGTCATACGTAGGCTATACATAAAAAATGTACTAGTTTGGATGAATTTATTTTGGGATATTTTTTAGCACGTTCAATAAGGGGCTAGTGTGAGCATTAAATGAAGATTTAGTAATAATTCTTATGGCTTTTTCTGCAGTCTATTTAGCTTAACTAGGTGAGTGTCATATGTAAATGTCCAGATGAGATTGCAGTAACTTAAGTATGGGTGTATAAGTGTGAAATATCATGATTTTAGTATATGTAGTGGAAGAAGATAGGCTATTCTGTGAATTATGCCTATATTTTTGGAGATTTTGTTAGAAAGCTCAGCTGTATGTAACTTCCATTTTAAGTGCTGGTCGATATGTACACCCAGGAATTTAGGCGAGTATATTTGCGGTAAATAAATATTTTCAATTAGTAGGTTATTGTCAGCAGGTGGAGCAAATTGTTTACTAGATCAAAAAATTATATAGGCCTAATTATATTTTGCTATGTTCAGTGAAAGCTATATTGGCTTTGAACCATTCACTAGCCATTTCTATTGTCATCGTCGTGAGTTCGTGACGTAAGTCGCTTGGCAATGACGGACACGAACTGTCACTATTGTTCTAGGCCATTAATTTTGTCAAGCCCAATGTAGCTTCCCTACCTAAGAATAGCAATGGACTTGACAAATGGCAAGTGCTAAAGTCCTCTTTTATCTATCTAACTATCTAACATATTCTTCAATGCCCTTTAATATATATAACCACTAATGCTTCGTCTCATACTTTTGCCACTTTCGTCCACGTCCGCCATCTTAACGTTACCTTTGACCCACGTCTCTGTTTCTCAAACCACATTCCACACAACTGAAGCGTCTCCAAATCATTTGCAATTCATTAGCGAGAGCCGTCACCAAAAACGCCCAAAACATCATCACTTTACCCCTATCCTGGAATCACTCTACCAGGTTGCGGTTTGCCAACCTGTTTTTTGCTTATTAAACGAATATACAGGGTGGCCCATAAAAAGTGGGACCGCCTAGTATAAATCCAAATAATAAATCGTGTTAAAACTTTTTCTTCCATAAAAAACAAGTAAATTGTTGCCAGATGTTAATTCATACACAATCAGAAATCAAATTCAATGTGTCCTCCTCGGTTCTCAACAATTTTCTCTAAACGTCTGCGCCACTGGTCAATGCTTCTGTTTATAAACCGCTGAGAGAGTTTTTGCCACTCTTCAACAATGGCCTGTTTCAGTTGATCCATTGTTGCAAATTTACGACGAAGGTAGACTTTTTGTTGGAGGGCACCCCAAATAGCATAATCTACCAGGTTTAGGTCCGAACTATTTGGGGGCCACATGTCTGATTCGATAAATGTGACATTCTCCCAAAGAAGAAAGTTGATCGTGTTTTTTGCTGTGTGCGACGGCGCTCCGTCTTGTTGCAGCGTCCAGCTTTGACGATTAAATCTCGCTCGAATATCCGGAAGTAATCCTTGTCTTAAGACTTGCTTTACTCTAGAATTTATTTGGAAACTCAGTTATCATACGCCTGGCTCCCCATTGTTTTTCGATTCTCAAATTTTTAATGAGAATTCGATCTTCTGCTGTTATTTTTGTCATTTTATAAACACTGCGCGCACAAAATGACATAAACTATAAATATGGCGACCGGAAATTCACGAAATGGTGACGTCACATGTTGAGTTAGTGAGTAAGGATAATTTTACATTTTAAAAATCACCAAAAAACATAAATTTAATATATAATACAGAAGATTTAACGAGGCGGTCCCACTTTTTATGGGCCACCCTGTACATACTCCATTGGGTAAAAGGGTCCTGGGCACGACGTTAAACAGCATCCATCCTCTGCCACAGGGAGCCAACAACTTCCCTGTGCCGGTCCTAAGCCCGGATAAAATGAGGAAGGTTTGCCAGATGGGTGGAGATCCGCTGGCAGTAAAAGACCAAGACCATAGAAATCCCCGAAAACCACGGCACAAGTGACATAGCGACCCAGATGCTTCAATGTGTCATGATGTGGAGATGACATGCACAGGCCGGTCAGGACAGACCGGTGGAGAGAGTCGGGGGGAGAGAGCGTGGGACACATACGGGCATTGACCCAGGCTGTCCTTCGTGCCTCTCTCCCAATATTCTCTTCATCAGACAAGGTGGTCGAGCTGCTCCAAGATGTTAATGGTATGGACCTGCTGACCGGACCGGTTGAAGCTGGGCAACATGACGAGAGACAGACTCAGACAGAGAGTAGCGTCGGACACCTACGGGTATTTAGCCCATGAATTTTGATGATGATGATGATGATGATGATGATGATGATGATGATGATGATGATGATGATGATGATGATGATGATGATGATGATTGGGTAAAAATCTCAGAACGAATTCATTTCAAAGTTATAGGCCTATTCCTAAACTACAATTCTACATGTACATAATGCTCTCAGCCAAAATATCTTTGTTAACTCTTCAGTCTTCACCATTCAGCCAACCCGCTCTACCCGATCATCTGCCTGGCTCGCTCTTTCTCGACCTACAGTAACTGTCACTACTCATCTCAAGTTCTCCAACCGAGACAGACAAATCACTTCCCCACGCCTTTGGATGTGCCTCCTGAATTGCGCTCTTTCGGGAGTCACATCATTCCAAAGGCGTGGGTAAGTCGTGCTCTCCGTTCCTTCACTCAGAGTGAACTCCTCGTTTCCCGGGCGCGAACTGCTCTTATACAAACTGCATCTTTTGCTTTCGCTGCTGTTGCCTCCATGGTATGAAATTGGCTCCCACTGTCGGTATGGTGTGCTTTGTGATTTGACGCGCTTCATTGCAATCCTAACACCGTCCTGATCACCTGAGGCTGGTTCGAGAGCGCTCCTGAATAACAATCACGGGGCGTTATATAAATCTCCGCAATGATCAGATTCATATTTGGTTCTACACAGGTTCACTCCGTGTGAGCGTGCTGACAGTGCAAGAGTAGGCTACATGCATAGGCTGCTTAGGGCCCTACTGTGAAAGGTCGAAACCGGTGTGGCGATTTCAAATTACCTCCTAAACATTAACCCCCCTCCAGGTAACTTGAAACCGAGTTCAGATTACCTGGGGTAGGATGCAACCGGTTTCAAGTTGCCCTGGGGTAATTTGATATCGGTTTCATCCTGCCTCTACGATTTCAGGTTACCCCCACTCAAAACAGTTATTTAATTGCGTCCATTTTTATACATCCAAATTCAATTTCTCAAGCATTCTGTTCTTAAATCCAGCTTCTATTTCACCTGTGAAACAACCACCATCCAGCTTCTATTTATAAAGTATTCTTTTTATCAGAATTTTTTAGAAATGGAGGCTGGTTAGACTAAAGGCATTTTTATAGGTTTATATCTGAAATAGATGTTGGATTGATGAAAAAGATACGTGAGATATGGAAGTTCGATGAAAGGTCTTTTGCAGGTGTAGTAGATTCTGAATTTATGAATAGAACGCTTGAGAAATGGAAGCTGGATGAAAGTTTTTCATAGGCGAAATGGAGGCTGGATGTAGGAATAAACGCTTGAGAAATGGAAGCTGAATTTATGGTACCCTATGCCTGAAATAGATTTATGGTTTCTAACTTAAATGGAAGCCGGATGCATAATAAAATACATGAATGAAAAACTTAATTCCAGCTTCCATTTTTAAGCATTCTTATCATCATTTCAGCTTCCATTTCTCTGGCGATCTTTTCATAAATCCAGCTTCCATTTCTCAATGGTTATCTTTGTCAATCCAGCTTCCATTTCAGACATGAGGTACCTTTATCCAGCTTCAATTTCTCAAGAATCATTTTCATCAATCCAGCTTCCATTTCTCAAATGTTTTTATCATCAATCTAGCTTCTCTTTCAGCCATAAAAGAACCATTATCCAGCTTCCATGGTGGCTTCCTCAAGGGTTATTTTTGTCAATCCAGCTTCTATCTCAGACATATTTAAGGTATTTTTATCCAGCTTCAATTTCTTAAACATCATTGTCATCAATCCAGCTTCCATCTCTCTATCGTGCTTTCGTCAATCTAGCTTCTATTTCACTTTTTAAAAATAAATCCAGCTTCATTTATCAAGGGTGCGTTGCATAGGCACATTTTCATTCGCCTTCCATTCATCAAACCTTTTTGCCTGGCCAACTTCTATTTAAGTAAGAATTAATTCACCAGACCTGCTTCATTTCATCATGATGTTCGTTCAATCAATCCCACTTCTACTTAAGGAGGAGCTGTTCTCATCAGTCCCGCTTCTACTTAGAAATGAAGTGTTTTTCTCAAACCAGCTTCTATTTCAAATGGAATTATGTCATCAATGCATCTTCTATTTCGGTTGGAGATTATTTCGTTTAGCCATTGTCTAATTTACAAGCACTATTTCATCAATACAACTTCATTCACTAT
Organism: Lumbricus terrestris; assembly: GCA_949752735.1. Lineage (NCBI taxonomy): Eukaryota > Metazoa > Annelida > Clitellata > Crassiclitellata > Lumbricidae > Lumbricus > Lumbricus terrestris. The sequence goes on along the minus strand of OX457051.1, from coordinate 3,519,341 downwards.
GCGTTGTAGGCAAAAGAACTTGTCGCGTTAGGCAAATCAGAGGGGGGAGATAATGTGAACGTATGGGGTATTCTGAAACCGGCTTCAGTATACGGGGGTAACTTGAAACGGGGGGTAATTTAAAACCTTTACACCAGTTGCATAGTTTTCCAGACAGGGCTCGGAGTCTGTTTTCACTAGCAAGCGCAAATGGCCGTCTATTTCCCTAGGTTTGGCAAACATGTCCAAATTTTATGGGGGTTAAACCCCCATTGGATTTGGAAAAAGATTTTTAAAAGGTTATTTATCCACTTAAAAAAGAAAAAGAAAAACATTAATTGTTTGTAGTAGCAATTGTTTTTCTTACTTTATTCCCTTTGTTACTTTATTCCCTTTTTATTTACTGTAATACTGTTGGGTTGGTGTTAGGAAGAGCATCCGGCCAGACCATAAAACACCCCCTTCATAAATTCCTGGCTACGCCACTGCCTATGATGCTTTTGAAGGATATTGGAACCAGCATATTTTCAATTTCAACGCGAGATGTTTGCATAGGAAAGCGCCGTTTTTCTATGATAGAGGTCAAATTGCACGACATAAGCTTAATATGAGATGGGGATAGGCTGTATAGCCAGGAGTGTTATTAGTAAGTAAGCAGTATAAGGTAAGCAGCATAAGGTATCAAGTTAATAGCTGCTATCGACTAATTGTTAGTGTGCTGCTGCTTTGACATGGCCCTTGTAGACGAGCTTTTGCTTCTGTCTACCCCTAGTAGTCTTTTTCTTTATTGTGTAATAGGCCTAACAGATTGGCAAACTGCAACAGACAGATTAACCTACATTGAAACAGACAGATCAACATATACATTCAAACAGACAGAGTAAGCTGAAAAGAAAGCAAGAATGGCCAATTTTATGATTGAATCGTTATAGAAATTATATTAACTGAACAAAGTCACAATAGCAGTTTCCGTTGACCTACATAGCTTAACGACTGCGCATGCGTCGTGAGACCTTAGCGGTTGTCGGTGAGGGAGGGAGAGACCCGGGCAACGATGTTGAATCTGACTGTTTAATCGATGTAGGCCTAATCTTCATTATTTTTGTGTAAACGACCAGACACTGACTTGTGCTTGGCAGGGCCGGATTTAAGCATGGGCTACAGAGGCTCCGGCCCAGGGGTCCCACCACTTAGGGCCCCCCACCAGTTAAAGTCACGTGCAGTTAACCTACATAGCTTAATTATCGACTGCGTGCGTCGTGAAACCTTAGCGGTCTGACTGTTAAATCGATGTAGGCCTAATCCTCATTATTTCTGTGTAAACGAGCAGACACTGACTTGTGCTTGGTGTCATCTCCTATAACAGATTTTAATCTGCCAGAAATGTTATAGAGCTTCATGCGAATATTTATTTACACATATATTTATTTTTCGATATTATATTGGTGAGAGATTTGGAGATTTTAAATTAAAGATTAACGGCATCTCTCTGATCACTTCTGTAGAACCTACTAAATTTCTAGGAGTTTACGTTGATAGCCCTTTAACAGGGAATGAACATATAGTAATAATATTGTAATTGAACATTGATAAAGCTCCGCTTACAGATTCAGTAGCGTTCCCTACCCAAGCTAGTGCTCCCGCCAAAGAAATAGTATAGTCTTCAAGCGCTTACGAAACAAGGTAAGAGAAAGGCCAAGGAGCTCAAGACGTATCTTGTGGGAAAGACGATTCCAACAAGAAGGGCCAACCTAGTTACCTAGGCAAAGCTTCTAGATTGGGCCGTAGCTCCAGCTTCCACGCATGCGAGGAACAACAAGAAGGCCATTAGCAGCCGAGCGGAGGGGGAGGCCAGGTAGAGTGGAGAAAGGTTAAGAGAGGAGAGACCGGCATAGGCAGAGTTTCCAAAGTCAACTCTAGAGCAAATCCGTGCATGGACAAGTGCCTCTACCGCTTGAGGAGAGAGTGAGTGGCGGATAGTACGGCAATTGTCGCAGGCGATAGAAACATGTTCGAGAGACTCGGTTAACATGGTCAGAAAGATAAAGGACTGGATCCAGAGTAAATCCCAAATCGCGAACAGTTGGAGAAAAATGGATATCAGGGAATAATAATATGCTAAGGAGCTCCATGTCAATTTTGGCAAGCTGGGCTCTCCCACCAAGCCAGATGAATTGGGTTTTATCAGAATTAAGGTGGAGACGGTTCAGTGCCATAGTGGCGTTAAGGATAGTTGCAACCAGTGAAGAGGCTGCACTGCGTGAACCGTGAACAAATGCGTGTGTATCATCGGCGTATTGGTGAGCAGAGGCACCCTTGCGGGATAATAAATAATAGGTCCAATAGATCCGCAGTATAAAGGATGCATAGAAGCGGCGCCAGGAGTCCAGGACCGAGCCTTGGGGCACACCGTACGGGACAAAGGTCCAGGAGAGTGTGTGGGCCCAATGATCACGGATGCAGAGCAATCAGAAAGGAAGGAACTGAGCCAGAAGAGGGCAGAGTCATCAATTTCCAAAAGATTTGGACAGACACTCGAGCAGAATAGTATGGTCGACAGTGTCGAACGCCGCGCTGACGTCAAACAGGACAAGGAGGGTGACGTGGGATTGATCGACAGCAGCAAAGACATCAGTGAGTAAGCGAGTGATAAGAGATTCCGTCCTGGAGATATATTGCTCATAATATTATCGCTTCAATAATAGCAAAAAATATCGGAGTAATGGCTCGAATTGCCTACATTTTACCATCTAGCATTAGGATCAAACTATACTTTTCTTTAGTAGGCCTACATCCATATCTCTCTTATTGTAACATGGTGTGGGCCTCTGCTTGATATGCTCCAAGATTACATAGAGTAAATATTTTGCAAAAAGGAGCTGTTCGTCTTGTGGTGGGAGCTCCATATGGCTCTCATATAGCCCGAATAGCCTACGCATCAACCTTAAAATTCTAAAACTAGACCAGATTAGGATTTTCCAGATAGGAGAATTTATGTACCGGTCTGACCGAAGCCTTCTGCCACCTATAAGCTTAAACAACAATTATTTTCAGCTCTCAATCCGGATTCATTCTCATTTTACAAGATACTCTCTTTCATATCGCCGAACCTATGCTCGCACTAACACAAGCCTGTTTTCTATTAAATCTACAAGGGAAATACGATTGAGCTCCAGAATTTTGACTTGTAAGAAGAAATTTAGCGCCTTTCTAATAGAAGGTAGGCCTACCTAATAAGGTTAAAGCACTGTTCGTTCGATGCACTGCAGTAGGTCTCTGTTCGGTAGTTAAGCCGTTTGTTCTTTTTTCATATTAATATTGTTGGAATAATTATACACACTATAGATGGCGCTAGCATAGATGACTGTAGATGACTCTATATAATTTAGTCTATGTTATACGTCACTTCCTTCTTCTCCGTTCCGTGTTTTGTGCTAGTAGTTAAGATGACATGTGACAATCTTTATCTCCTTTAATCGTGAATAAAGCTCTGCATTCCAACAGGTTATGTGCCCAGGTCGAACGCAGGACGACTGGTTAATTCCCAGGACGACTGGTCGACTAATATGTTTCGAGTTTTCTCGTTAATTATCCGAGTCGATAGAAGCTGAAGTTTCTTCTTGGTCTCGCGTCAAAATGGCGGCATTGGAAGAACTACAGCAGCAAGTTTTGAGAATTCAGGAGAAAATTAGCACAGGAACAGGTAATGTAGCGACAACAGTTACTACAAATTCCGTCGGAGGTTTACCGGAAGCGAAGCATCTTGATGGCAAAAATTATGGTGATTGGAAATTCTGGATGCAAAATTTCTTAATTGACGCTGGTTTATGGCGCTGTGTTTCGCCAAAAGAGGGCCAGACTGTTGATCCGGATTTGGACTTACGTGCGTTAGCCAAAATCAATCTCAGCCTAAAACCCTGTTCAACCAGAGTCACGAAGAAATGCCAGACTGCGAAAGCTGCTTGGGACGCATTGAGAGGTGAATATGAAAGCACTGCTCTTGTTCGTCTGATTGGACTGTATTCCAGTTTGTTTAAGACAAATTTTGAGAACTTTCCTTCGATGCAGCAGTATGTAGATCACATTTTGTCAATTGCAGAACAATTGGAATCAATTGGTCAACCTTTTCAGGACAATGTTGTTGGAGGCATAATTCTTGGAGGTCTTCCAGATCAGTATAGGCCTTTAATATTAGGCATCCAAGGATCAAAGCAAGACACAACAGTTGAGTTTGTAAAAAGTCTATTGCTTCAGGACAGTGTTAAGGAGCTAGGAGCAAGTACGACTTCGGTTGCAACTCATTCAGCATTTTCAATGGGCAGGTCTCAAATGAGCAGGTCCCACAAGGGCATGTCCCAGATGAAAAGTAAGCCAAAAGGACCACGTTGTTTTGAATGTAATCGTTTTGGTCATATTCGTTCGCAATGTGAGAAGGTCAAGGTTAAACCACATAAGAATTCAGCCAACGCGAATTTTGGTGCTGTGTCAGCCCAAACGAATTTTTCAGTTTCATCGGTGCAGCCTACCTCGATGAATGATAATTGGTATCTTGATTCAGGTGCCACGGTACATCTAACATCTCGACTTGACTTGCTTAAGAATTTTTCTTCAGATTCTAGTCAAGAGGTTGGAATTGCAAATGGAACAAAGTTAAAAAGTACTGGAATGGGAACATTATCGATTCCGTTGTCAACAAAGAAAACAATGGAAATTTCAGATGTTGTTCATGTACCAGATTTGGCTATAAATCTCTTAGCAGTTAACAGAATTGCTCAGGAGGGTAAAACTGTTTTGTTTGACAAGAAAGGCTGTCGCATAGTTAATCAGCAGGTGAAGGTCAATCCAAAAAGTGTCATTGGAACTGCCACAGAAGTCAATGGACTGTATCGTTTGAACTGTAAGCAATCTCGTATGTTTGCTGCGCTGTCAACGAACTCTGTAAACTTATGGCATCGTCGCCTTGGACATCTTAATCGGCCTTCTATGCGCCTACTTCGAAGCACTATGTCTACTGGTGTTCAGTCTGAAGGGACGGCAGATATTCCTTGTGAAGCTTGCGTGAAAGGCAAACAGCATCGCAAACCGTTCAAGAAAACAGGAGCCAAACGAGCGAAGCACGTTCTTGGTCTTGTTCATTCTGATATTTGTGGTCCAATGCATGTTTCATCAGTTGGTGGAGCACGGTATTTTCTGACATTGATTGATGATTTCACGAGACACTCGGTTGTCTATTTTCTGAAATCAAAGACTGAGGTACTGGAGAAGTTCAAGGAGTACAAATCTCTTGTTGAGAATCAGACTGGTAAACGTATCAAAACTCTTCGAACAGATAATGGTACTGAATATGTCAATGAGAATTTTCTGAGTTTCTTACGACGTTGTGGAATTCGTCACGAAACCACGATTCCGTATACTCCTCAGCAGAACGGAGTTGCTGAACGTCTGAACAGAACTTTGGTAGAAAGAGCTCGAACAATGATTCTAGAATCCGGAGTAAGCACAGATTTTTGGGCAGAAGCAGTAAATACAGCCAATTATCTGAAGAATCGGTCACCTACAAAAGTCTTACCAAATATGACACCTCAAGAGGCATGGACAGGAGAAAAACCTGACCTAAGCCATCTTCGTGTTTTTGGTTGCAAAGCTTTGGTGAAAATTCCTGATAATAACCGCAGGAAATGGGACTCTAAGTCAAAAGAGTACATCTTCGTTGGTTACTGTGAAGAAAGCAAAGGTTACAGAATGCTTCATCCTGTTACAAAGAAATGCACTCGATCCAGAGATGTTGTTTTCTTTGAATCTCAGTTTCCTGTTCGACATTCGTCTTCAGATGATCCATTTCCAGATGTTGCGGATGACAACTCATCGCAAATTGTCACTTCAGACATTCATAATCAACAGCAGTTTCAGAATACCCAAACTCATGTTGAAGTGGGGGAGTCTGATGGTTCAAAGGATTTTGGTGGATCAAAGACTAATCTTACTGATGACTCGAACACTGGCTTGGAAATAAACTCTGTGGAAGAAGATTCTGGTGGATCAAATATTTCAGTGGTCAATAAGGACATAACTGATGATGGAGAAGTGATACGAGACACATTTGAGAGGCCAAAAAGAACTCGTATTCCAAATAAGCAAATATTCAATGAGAATTTTGTTGTGCATCAAGCTACATTGTGTAAAAGTACTGATCCAGCAACTGTTGAAGAAGCACTTACTTCTCAATATGCAGAAGAATGGAAACGTGCAATGGAAGAAGAAATTCAGGCACATGTTGAAAACCAGACATGGACATTATCTGATGTACCTACTGGGAGAAAAGCAATTAAGTGCAAATGGGTCTTCAAAACAAAGCTGAAATCTGATGGTACAGTTGAGCGTTACAAAGCTCGTTTGGTGGCTGAAGGATGTTCACAAAAACCAGGCATTGGTTATGAGGAAACGTACTCGCCGGTTGTACGTTATACTTCCATTCGTCTTCTGATGGCACTGGCTGCAAAATACGACCTTGACATTGATCAAATGGATGTCACAACAGCATTTTTGCATCCTGAGCTCGAAGAAGAAATTTACATGGAATTGCCAGGTGGTTTTCGGCTGAATGGTAAAACTTGTCGACTAAAGAAGTCAATTTATGGTCTGAAGCAAGCAAGCCGAGCCTGGAATAAGAAATTGGATAAGTTGTTGAAAGAACTTGGATTTGTGCAATCAAATTTTGACACTTGCATTTACTACAGATGTGAAAACGGAAAGATCTTAATCATTGCAGTGTATGTTGATGATCTTTTAATTCTCTCGAACAACAAGGGGGAGAAACAGAATTTGAAAGCAGATCTAATGAAACGTCTCAAGATGAAGGATCTTGGTGAGGCACACTATTGTGTGGGCATTCATATCCAAAGAGATCGTGATACAGGAACGATATCACTTGATCAAGAGAAATATATTGAACAAGTGCTCAACCGCTTCAATATGACTGAGTGCAATGGGGTTTCAACTCCACTTGATCCGAATCAAGATTTGTTTGGAGAAGAATTTCTTCCTAACAGTCAACAGCAAGAAGAAGAAATGAGAAACATTCCTTTTCAAGAAGCTGTGGGTAGCCTTATGTATGCAGCACAGGCTACAAGACCAGACATCGCATTTGCAGTGGGGGTCATGAGCAGATTCAATAACAATTATGGAAAAACTCATTGGGTTGCAGTGAAAAGAATCTTGAGATATCTTCGGCAGACTGCAAGTACCAAACTAGTGTACAAGAGAACCAATGAAGATTTGATTGGGTTTTGTGATTCTGACTGGGGTGGTGATAAAAGGGATCTGAAATCAACCACAGGATACACTTTTGTTTTAAGTGGTGCCGCAATAAGTTGGAACTCAAAGAAACAACCAACAGTTGCAAAGTCAACAACTGAAGCAGAGTACATGGCTTTAAGCATGGCTGCTACAGAAGCTATCTGGTTAAAGGGACTTCACAAAGAACTTGTTCCTCAAGCTTCAGATGTCGTGGAGATTTTCTGTGATAATAAAGGGGCGATTGATCTTGCTAGAAATCCCGGATATCGACCCAAGACCAAGCACATTGCTGTGCAGCATCACTTCATTCGAGACAGAATTGCAATTGGAGACATTCTGGTTAAACAGATTGAAACAACAAACATGGTTGCTGACTGTTTAACGAAAGGACTGTGTAAAGATTTGCATAACAAATGCATTTCTGGGATGGGGTTAGAAAAATAACACTAACCTAATTTTCTGAGTGTGTATAAAGTGGGGGTGTTGGAATAATTATACACATTATAGATGGCGCTAGCATAGATGACTGTAGATGACTCTATATAATTTAGTCTATGTTATACGTCACTTCCTTCTTCTCCGTTCCGTGTTTTGTGCTAGTAGTTAAGATGACATGTGACAATCTTTATCTCCTTTAATCGTGAATAAAGCTCTGCATTCCAACAAATATGTTTGTGACTCAGCAGCGTTGAGCTTTTCAGTTTCCATTTATTTTGTTGTGTTTTCTCTTCCGTTTTTCTAGCATAAGTTGCTTGATTGTGCTTTGTCACTTTTTGCTAAACACTATGTTGATTTTGCAAAGATTTCGTCATGGCCACCTCACATCGTCAACTCAATATATTAGTTGGTGTCCCTAGACAGCGGGATTATTTTATCCCTTTAGGACCTCCCATTTTTGTAACCAATGAGCAAGTTGTGTAAACCTGTCATGTATAATTTGGTTGCAAAATAATAATATTTGATTGATTGATTGATTTTCCAATATTAACAGAGTCTCTATCTGTCATGTTGTATTCTGTTGTTAGCAATGACATCGTTCCAGTTGTGATGGGTGCTCGTCCCGAAGACTACGCAACAGCTGCACCTCCTGGATCCTACATTCACGTCGATGACTTCCAAAGTCCTCGTCATCTCGGAGATTACCTGAATATGCTGGATTCAAACGACTCACTGTACAACGAATTCTTTCGATTCAGACCCCGTTACAAATATGTCGAACGCTATGAAATGACTCACGCCTACTGGTGCTATCTATGTACCTTACTACAGCTTAGCGATTACACGAACGTCACCAGACACTGGTATGATGATTACGAGACATGGTGGAATGGCGTCTGCAATTATAAGTTCATTTCGAAGGATGAATGGGTAACATCATGGAGAAGCGTCTAGATATTCCAATTAAACATTATCGTAATTCAAACTCTTCGAATACGAAAATGAAAATCTCAATAATGTCACATGTAGGCTAGGTAGGGCTGCCAACTCTTGATTTTGACATTCCGGGACGCCTGCAGCCACTACATAAGACATGTATACCAATTTGCACTATCCACATCTACTGCATAGGTACAAAGTCGTAAGAATCAGCACGTCGTCTCTCTAAAAGCATTAGAACGGACTTACAGCAGACCCTACATAGGACACTACTAAGTGTCAGTGGTTTGTAAAATTTTCAAGACTTGAGCCCAGCGTTCTTCACCATTCGATGTGCAGCCAACAACATTTGGCTTAGGCTAATAGAAAGCAGATCGCAAAATCATCACACGACTTGCGGAGTTTAGAGTGAAAAAAACCCAACAACATTGTCAAATGCATCTCTCCTACCACAAATTCCGGGACAATTTGAGATCTACCCGGGGCACGGGATGTACAGGGCCGACTCCGGGACTGTCCCGGCGAATCCGGGACGATTTTCAGCCCTACTAGGGGTGCCAACCTTTGATTTTGCCATTCCGGGACGCCTTCAGCCACTCCGGCCCACTCGATGTGCCATTATCAATTTACACAATCCACATAAGCGCATAATGTAATTTTTTTGTGTCAGCCCAGTATAGAATCTGCATTCTACAATCTACTACAATCTACTAAAAAAAGTCCTTAATAGTTTCAGACGAATCATCAAAAGACATATAGCCTAAATTTAGGACAAGAGTCGACCTCAAGAAGGCAGCATTTCAAACACCAGTCACTTAGGCTCATCCAAGTAAGACTTAGGAGTCCGAATTGAGGGAAGTTCGTGGTGATGGTGGTAGGTGGTGATGATGGTGGTGGTGATGGTGGTGGTGGTAGTGGGTGGTGATGGTGGTGTTGGTGATGTTGTTGGTGATGTTGGTGGTGGTGATGATAGTGTTGGTGGTGACCGTGGTGGGTGGTGATGGTCGGTGGTGATGATGGTGGGTGGTGGTAGTGTGTGGTGATGGTAGTGTTGGTAGTGGTGGGTGATGGTGGTGGTTGTGGTGGGTGGTGGTGATGATGGCGGTGGTGGTAGTGTGTGGTGATGGTGTTGGTGTTGGGTGGTGATGGTCGTGATAGAGGGGGTGATGCGCCTAAGAAAGTCAATATCTGTGGCTGGACGAATTCGAAGCCCCGTTGGTTAAAATCGAAATCTGCAAACACTTGAGGTCATCCTCCAACAACCAGTCCCTCATAATATTATGAAATGTTATTATAATAAGGGGTTGTATATTATTTATATTATTGTATATTATATGCTAAATGAGGTAGGCCTATAACTATTTAGCGAGGGAACTAGCTACACTAAGGAAAGAGATGACTTATGCATTATAAGGGTTTAAATTATGAGCGACCAGAAATGGTGATGACAAATTTATGTGATGCGAGTCATGCGACACACACTATTACTAATACCAAGGAAGATGTTTACCCATTGCCAATGTGATATACCAAGGATATATATATATAATTTTGAATATTTGGCTCTAGAGGTGATACCCAGATATTATCTGGGTATCACCTCTAGAGCCAAATATTCAAAGTAACAAACCTATCTTCCTGCTAGGCCAATAAATACCATAAAGACTTTCACAAGTTTTTCTACTTTATGAATCAGTTATGAATCTTATCACAGACATTGATTTATTCCAAAAAATGTATTTACAGTACAAGCCTGTTTGTAAGATAATTAAGAATTCTATGTATATGTTGGATAAAACCAAACTTGCATTACACAAACTCTAATTTGTTCGACTTTCAGGGTGTTCTACGAGTACTAGGAACCAATGTAGCTGGTCACTAAAGTGTCTGAAACAGCAGGTCAGTCTGTTCAGCTGATGGGTTCTCATCCAAAGATGCTAGCAGACTCAGTTCAAAAGATCCATGACTCGGCGACAATGAAGAACAATGGCAGGTGACCAAGGCTCAAAACTACACACAAGTCTCAATGCTAAGAAATTCCTTGTGCATGTTAAGAGACACTACGCTGCTCTGGCATTATGTATGTGGAGGATGACATGCTATGTCATTGGCAATATATCACATAAAACCAACAAACAAATACACTCCTATAGAAACATGCACCAGCAGCATACATGTATGTATGTATGCATATATGTATGTATGTATGTTAGGGTGTCCCAACAAATATTTTTCTAGAAACTTGAAATGCAGTCCCCCTAAAAAGTTTCCATATGGTCCCATAATAACACCTGTAAAGTTTTATGACACTAAAAAAATATTTAGGGGTGGCTCAAGCCGCCCAAATTTAACCCATATTGGCATAATTTGCGCCTGATGTGTCCAACTTCTAAATGCCTTTATATCCCAATCGTTGATCCTATTATAACAAATTTACTACCCTTGGAAAGCTCGTGAATGGTAGAATTAACAGGTATTTAACTTTATTGGATACAATGGATATTTTGGGCATAGTCTTATGCTCAAAAAATGCAAAATCGAGAAAAATTTGAGATTTTTGAACTTTGGACACAATATCAGTGCACACACAACTAATCATTGGGAGTAGTCATTACAAACTCTTGATAATGTAACAAGTCGTGGTTTTAGCTCCTCCATACCTTCATCTGCTTCATAGTAAGAAATTCTGAGGGGGCTGTGAGGTTCAACCCCTATTTGTCCTAGGACCACACAGTAAAGTTTTAATTGCACACCCCATGCAGCTACACAACAAATCAACGTCTGGACCGTTATTTTTTTTACTATTCTCATACTGATCTGCTGATTCTACATCACTGCACTCAAATTGTTCTTCAGTTCTACGTTCTACATTTACACATGTCAACAAGATTGTCACAATTGTGGTTAGAAAACATGTGCCTGTGTTTTTCGACAACCTGTACGAGAAATTGTCTCCGATCTACGTTCTACGTTATCGTTGAGCTGAAATTCTGTATCAAAGCTGCGTCATGTTTGTTCAGCACAGTCATTTACACAGACCAACGTTATGAAAAATCACACGTGGTCTTATACGATTGGCTATCTCGCCACTCTTTCACCGAAAGATCGAGAAAACTATATTTGAACGCAGCATGGTTTGGGAAAAACTTTTAGGAAGAGATAACCCCGTTATTCCACATTAATGAGAACTCACTGAAAGAACAGAGAGAATTGCTATCTCTTATATCTTAGGTGCTGGTATACCAAGAATGATGTTGCATCATTTTCAGACTTGTCATCTAGAGCAGCATTGCCAGAATTATAAAGCTATGGATTAATTCAAAGAGAGCAGTGACTCTACATGAGAACACCGCCTGACTGTAGATGTCAATCACAAATCTGAGACTTGTTTGGGTTGGATGCCCTGTAATTCACGGTCGTCAACTGTATATGTGATTCGTTTCCATCATAAAGCAATTAGATCTATATTGCCTTACCCATCCAACTTGCTCTGTGATGGCAACAGGCTTGCGAAATGCTACCGAATTGTTCAATCCAACCATGAATACCAAGAGTTTTGAAAATTCTTGATAGTCATATTTCGAGTATGGCCACGCTAAAGCTGTTCAGTAATGAATTCTTATGATTTGTTAGATGCAGACTGCAGTAGCATTGGTCGAGGGTTTGGTTGATGGTGAACCAGATTGGAGCATTCATCTTTAAATGGCTTGCAGAGCTTAATTACAGACCATTGATGGACAAATTTTTACCAAGGACACAAAGAATGCACCAGGCAACTGGACTTAAAAGATTTCTGTGATGTTAACAAGATGTTACGACTGATGGCTGATGTAGAAGGGTGCAAGGCATTGCAAACTCTATTTAATATGCAGTCATTGAAAGCCGTTGTCTCAAAGCATTTGCCAATAATTAGGCCTAATGCATCACACTTTCACGACTTCAAAAGGTTCAAACTGCAACCGTTGATTCCTGTCCTGGTCCAGAGGTCAACTTTAGCACACCAACATGTTTGTAGGCTACTTCCACCAACTAGAGAAAAATCAGACTGACAATCTGTTAACCTTATTCATTTCTACTCCACTGATGATTGCCATGTGGAGGTAGCGACCTGCAATCCTAGTGCACGACATTTACATCATTCGTTTGCTCGAGAGCTTAACTGTCGTCCTTATGCTTGAAAAACCTCATTCGCAAATACAATAAGGTTGCATATTTGTAGATTTTAGTATTTCAGAGCAATATAAGGTTATTAAGCAATACATAAGCACGCTAGTGGGATCAAAGTGTGGACCTCCGAAAATTTCAAACTCATAGGCCTATATGTCGCACGTATAATTTGTGACAACTTACACAATGTCATATTATATGTGAGCTTTGAGCGGCCTCTAAATATTTTCAAAATGTCCAGAAATTTGGCAGGTACTATCATAGGACCATAAGGAAACTTTTTGGAGGGACTGCATTTCAAGTTTCAAGAAAAATATTTTTCCTGTGCAATCGTGGGACACCCTAATGTATGTATGTATGTATGTATGTATGTATGTATGTATGTATGTATGTATGTATGTATGTATGCATACAGATTTTATATTTCTTTACCTCTCTTAAAGTGTGGTCTAAATGATCTATTCAAGTGCAGTTCAAAGCAAAGGTCATGCCTAAAATGTCTTAAATGCAATGAAATAATGCTCTCAACAGATCCTAGGCAACATCGATAAATGCTTAATCCGTCTGGTTAAAAATAAGAATAGATGAAGAAACTTGATGAAGTCATTATGTAACATTTCATTTAAGCGTTAAATTTTAAAATCCCTGTTTCCTATTGAACATTATCCAAAATCCTCTTAGAGCAAGCATATGTTATACAGTTATCCTATGAAAACATATTTCATAGGAGGTGCCGGATTGCCAATCTATAGGTTAAACAAGTATTCGTTATAGACATTAGACACAGCAGGTATTATAATACTGTGGTTATAATACGAGTTAATGATTGGCTACAGAGGATGTTAGGGAGAGCAAACGGCTGCATCTAAAATTTAAATTGGCTCAAACAGACAACATCGGCAATCAGTGCACACAGATGAGAATCTTCAATGAGTGCAGAATAAATTTTCAATGCACATAACATGGAATGTTTTCTTTGATGATTTTGTCGTGCATTAAAAAATCATCGAAATGCAAATTTCTTCATCTCCTGATCATTTTTCATTGATGCACAGCAAACTATAACACTGAAACAGTTGAAAGCTGATAAACGGTTGGATAAACCAAAGTCAAGCTGCATTAGGTGACGAAGTTGAAACGTATGAACCCCTAGGTCTCAAAGTCGTGAGAATGAATAGACAGACTATGAAGTTACTCGTATCATAATTCATGCAACAATAGCCATTTAATAGCCATCCAGTTTCCAATCTCTAAGCCAGTGCTGTCCAACATGGCTATTTCAAGTGGCCCGCCTGAACACGCTGAATTTTTGCACATTTTTGCTGAACAATTATTATAAAACATGCCAAACATGGCATTGCGTAGGTCATAATTATATGCAATTATTCATTATTATTAGGGCCTATTATTAATCATTTAGCATTAAAATAATTTCATAATAAATTTCAATGCAGTCAATAATTATCAATAAATGTAGTTGCAACTTTTGAATTACTGTTGCGGTCCTCGGCTTCAAGAATTATTGCCTCTGTGGCGTGTGGTGCCAAAAATTTGGACAGCATTGCTCGAAGCGATCGTCTTAACTGCCTAGCAAAGCCAACACTTTAGGTCACAGAAACAGACGAAGCAGTGTATGAATTAGTGTTAGAGAAAGTAAAAGGAAAGTAGTCCCTGAGACAACCATAAGTGCAAAGTGTTAGCCACTCCATAATTTCCTATTCTCAGCATACAAGAGTGGGTGGCCAGGCCTCTCCCTTGCTGCCTCATCTTCCCATCGACAGCGTATGGTCAGTACGCCAATAATAGCTGAGATGGCTAGGGTGCAAGTGGTGCAGAAATCTGGAACACAGGGGGATCTTAACCCCCGATCTCTCGATTACCAATCCAGAATGCTGACCACGGCAAAAAACCTGTAGCCGTGGCTAATGTGCTATTCAATGGTAGAGACAGTAATGCTGAACAGTGTCCGCTTTAGTCCGGAATGTTTCCAGGCAAAGTCCACAGCCGTACGGTCTCTCGCTATACGAAAATCCGACACCGTCTGAAGATTCCGTCTTTCGATGCGAATCCTTCGGTAACGATAGTTTTCGTCCGTGCAGAACACTCAGCGTGTGACCTTTGTACTGACGAAGTTTCTTCCTGCTCCGTCCGCCGAACCGATGGATTCGTTTCAGAGTCTCAACAAAAGTCCGTCGGCTGTTTTCCATCAAGACGCTGAAGTCCGAGGAGCCGAGAGGTTTCTCTCCCAACCGACATTCCAACTGCTTTTCTCCCTTGTGTGCGCGAGCGTGCACCAACAGAGCAGTCTTGCTGAAAAACGATTTCTCGCACAACCGACATTTAAACGATTTTTTCTCCTCGACGTGCACCTGCATGTGCAGCTTCATTGACGTCATCTGGCCGAACGTTTTCTCGCACAGTCGACACTTGTACTGCCTGCTGTGCGTTCTTTCGTGTCGCTTCAGGTGACCTGCGTCGCCGAAGCATTTGTCGCACAGCTTGCACTTGTACGGTTTCTCGCCAGTGTGCGTTCGCTGGTGTCTCTTCAGGGTGCTCTGTATACTGAACGATTGGTTGCATATGATGCATCTGTACGGCTTCTCCCCGGAATGGATCCTCAGGTGCATCTTAAGGGCGCCCTGCACGCTGAACGATCGGCCGCACGAAAGGCATTTGTACGGCTTTTCGCCGGTGTGGCTGCGAACGTGATTCTTCAGCTGTTCGTGTCGATTGTACGATCGCTCGCATAAGTTGCACTTGTACGGTTTCTCGCCGGTGTGACTGCGCATGTGTGCGTTGTAGTTGCCCTTGTGACTGAACGATTTCTCGCACAGCTTGCACGCGTACGGCTTCTCTCCCGTGTGGATTTTCGTGTGAGTGTTGAGGTTACCCTTGCTGGCAAACGACTTGTCGCACGACTTGCACTTGTACGGACTTTCCCCTGTATGCGACGTGACGTGCAGCTTGAGAATTCCGGCCGACGCAAACGACTCTGGACAGAACGTGCACTGATGACGCTTTCCCTTTGCTCCTCTTGTACCCAAGACATCGGACAGAATCGGCTCCAAGAAGAAGTCGCAGTTCTCCGACGTGTGGCTTCGCAAATGTTTCTTCAGCGTGTTTCGATGTTTGAACGCTTTCCCGCAGAATCGACATTGGAACCGCTTCTCTCCGCTGTGTCTCAACGCGTGTATCTGCAGGTAATTGCGCTGGATGAACGACTTGCCGCAGACGTCGCACTTGTACGGCTTTTCTCCGGTGTGACTTCGGATGTGCATCTGCAGGTGACCCAGTTGGCTGAACAGCTTGCCACAGGTATCGCACTGATATGGTTTCTCGCCTGTGTGGATTCTTGAGTGAACGTTGAGATCACCTTTACAGGCAAACGATTTCGAACAGACGATACAATCATGTATAATAGCTTTGTCTTTCTTTTCAACATTCGGGTTGTCTGCAGAAAGAGTCTTTGAGATGCCAAAAACATTTTGGTCCTCTGTCGATAAAACTTCATCCATTTTTTCGGTACCTTAAACAGACCACAAATTGCTATGAAAATAAATCATTGTTCAATTTATTGATTTCCTAAGTCACATCCTCTAACAAATTTTCAGCATAGCAATGGCAGCATACTAACTTATTGGATGTGGTCAATGAAATGATAATTAGAATAAATAAATAATTCAACATAGAACATATTCATGCTCAATAATTGTCGTCAATTTTGTTCAGTAATTATTACAACAGATTTCCAAAAAAGAAGATCAACTATAACTATTTACAGTAATGTAGTCAGTGATGGGCTAATAAGTTCTCAAAAGGATTTTGAAAATACAAAATAAAAACCTTTTTTAATGATATTTTGAAAATACTTTGAGAAAACACTGTTTGAAAGTATTTTGAAAATACTGTTCGAAAGTATTATGAAAATGCTCTTGAACATAGTTTTTCAAATACTTCTGAGAATTCAACACTGTACTTTTGTCACTACTTGCAGTACTTGGTAGTGAATGTACTGTACATCAACATTGGATCAGCATAATTCACAGTAAGACTTGTAAAATTTGTGAGATAGTATTTATTGCAATTAGCAACCTCAATTGTGCGGTTTTTAATGCACAAAAGGTGTTTCAAAACCAAGTCATCATCAGGACAATCTCCAGAAAACCAATCCATACCACAGTGACGCAGCCAATGAGCAACTAGATAGAGTCAAGTCAAGTTATAAGTTGTGTAGAGAATGACTCAAGCTACTGAGCACAGTGCATAGTACTCATACACAGGTAGAGAGTTTAATACCAAAAGGAGGTCTAGCAAACAAGAAAGGTCACAAAACAAAAAAGATCTTGATTTAGACAGCAGATGGCCATACTGAGTAATACTAAGTTCACAATTTTAGGCATTAGTTTAAAAAAATAAATTCTCTGCGGAGCCGAAAGCGAACACGTATATTCAAGCAATTGGACTACATAATTATGTTCATATTCGGAATCTACAGTCGCAGCTATAGCCAGAGATTTGTTAACTCTTTGCAGCTTCAGCACGTTTGACTCATTCATATAAGCAAGGAGCGAGTTGTACCGATATTGGCTACTGGAAACCAATACATATCTTATAGGTGTTCTTGTAGCCTAATTATTGTGAGTATGTCAAAGGCACATAGGGTTGCGGTGGTGTAGTGGATATGTTCGTTGCCTTGCAGCCGGAGAGTTGCAGGTTCGAATTCACAAGTCGTCGTGTAGGGACCTTGGGCAAGTCCTTCACTCGCAATTGCTCAGCGCTTCGGCGTGAAACTCCGATGCAGTGTCTGCGCTGCAGTCGGGAGCGCTTCTGAGTAGTGAGCTTGAAGGGGCGCTATAACAAGTGCACATACAAACAACATAACTGAAGAGTTTGTTACGTGTGGGCGAGTAAGGGCTCACACATGTCAGTCTGTCCGTGGGGAAGAGCTTGCAGGTGCTATTCAGTCTGCGGAAATGTCTTCTTACATGTGCTAATTATGAAGATGTGATTGACGTGAAAATACCTGTCCTTGCGCTATAAATGGGGGAGCTGGTCACGAACGAGAGACACGGTTTCTTCATTGGCTGGTTGATGACCGTTCTGTTTTTGTTGACAGTGTCTTATGCTCTGTTGGCTGAGTTTGACGAGTTGCCAACATTCTCTGCGTATGGAGACTTCCATTAGGTCTGCTGGAATGATTCTGTGTGTGCTGATGGTGGAACTGATGCTACGGCCATTTCCTGCAAAGACATTGGATTTGGTTATACATAGCTGCTGCATATAGCTAACAAATGAATCGTTTTTGAAGTCTACTTTCCCCTATGCCAATAGGGTTACACATGGGAGCCAGTCCAAAAGTATGCCAGCAATGCAAAAACATACAGTATGGAGAAGAAACAGCTGCATTGCTGGGAGAAGTCTGTGAGGAAAAACGTGACAAACAGGTTCCATGGAATACGAAGGGAGAAACGTGTTGAACTATATATTAACTAGCATTATATAACGACTATGTTTACTCTAAAGTTAAGTAGTCTTTGGTTCTTCTTTCTCTCGTGCCGACTTTGCCAAACTGTAAAGACAGGAAGATGGCCAGTTTTATGTTCTGAATTGTCATGCGATTAATCTGATTAAATCTTATTATTTGCTACGTGATCTGATTCGTTTCTTAACAAAACGAACGACATGCTTCGAAAAGACAATGAAAGTCAAAGACGGACGCACAAAGGGCTCTGCTAGCGAGAAGTGACGGTGACTCAGAGGTCGACAATCGGTTTATGGTGTCATGTTTCTGGGTGGATGCTCATCGTTGGAGAAAGGAGCACCATGTAAACCCTTCTAACTCATGGTACGAGATTCGAATTGACCATTGATTGATTGATTGGGCTTAACAGCACTTCAGCACAGAATTGGCTATTTCGTGCCTTAACATGATTATTGAATCTGCATCTTTTATTTTATACTAAAAACGTTTGGAGTTGATAAACAAGATACACTTGTAAATAGAGGAATCTGAACATTGCACAAGTAAAATTAATAAATTAGGTTAAAACGCGTTCCAAGATTATGTCAACAATAAACATTTCATAGACTGTAAATCATTTCTATTTAAAAATCTTCCAACATTATACTTTGTTGTACAGTTGATGCGCTGCTAGTCTATGTGTAGTTCACCGTCTTGCATACAAATATACATGTATAGTTCACTGTATACAAATATACATAATATGCTACTGGGGAGATGGTGGTTATGCCATTGTCCTACCCTTTCCCGTATTTTACATCTTTGGCTGATAGACTACAATACAATTGTAATTATTGATGTTGCATAGCGTGTTCATAGATCTAGTTCAGAAAAATGAGAAAATGATTAAATCTCTGATCATAATTATGGTGGTTATGTTTGTGTAAGCTTGGATGTATGTGTGCAAAGTGATATACAAGACAACAGCTGAAGCAATTGAGGCGCTGAACCAAATGATGACATCGACGGGATTGGTGATATTGAAAATGAATTAGATGATTCTCTGATGGTATGAGTAATTACAATGCAGCTTCTGAAGATGGTGATAACAATGATGATGTTTTGCATTATCTTGCCTCTGCCTCTGAATTTGATTCATCGGTGCACAGCATGGACGACGACAATGTATGGACAGGTTGTTTTCTTCCAGGTTGCTTCCTGAAAGTCGGGACCAGACGTCAAAAGTTTTCTTCTACAGATTCCTTGACACAGACGTGTTAGAGTGGTTAGTCATGCAGACAAAACCTACATGCCAGGCAGAGCCAGGAGAGACTAGCACAATGTTACCATCATGGTGCAGACAAAACTATATATGCCAAGCAGAGAGAGAAGAGACTAGCACAATGTTGCCATCACGGAGCTAAAAGCTTTCATTTGTCAGCATAAGGCAATGGGTTTCCAAAAATCACTGACAACTGCACATGAGTCCAGCCGATTGCAGATGTTACAACAGTGAAGCGATTCAATCCGTGAGGAACATGCCATGGATAATTCTACTCCACCAAATCGAGATGACACAAGCTATAAAAAAAAACTTCACAAAGTGAGACCGCCTCTCGACAAGTTGAACGCAGCATTCATGGAGCAAACTGTGACCAGTACATCATGGTCTATAACTGATGAAGCATTGATAAATTTCAAAGGACGATCGGGTAACAAGAAGTATGTATCGTTGAAACTTATTAAACGAGGGTACAAGGTATGTGTCTGTGCAGACTTAAGAAACGGTTACATGTACTAGTTTAAAATATACACTGGCAAGGTCGACAAATGCTTTACAACATTTACTACAAGGAAAACAGAAACATCACCAGTGTTGCACAGCGTTTGTGTGAAGAACTAACAGGCAGTAACTCTCACGCAGCCTTCGATTATAACTTATTGTCATCTTACAGGCTCATGTAGAAGTTGCCTGTGTGGACGAGGCCATAGCCATGATTTGATTACAGGGGTGTTTACCAACTTTTTCAGCCTTTTCTTACCGTGTTTGTCATCACATGCTTTTTTGTATTAAATGCTACTCTACGGCACCATTACAACCGCTTGTCTTATGAAATCTGCTGTGACTATAGGAAAATCAAGTCTGAAATTTTGGCTGCATGTCAGATAAACCCTAAGTACTACTTGGACAAACTTAGTACGATGCACCACACACAGGAAAAGAAACATATGCTCAATTTGTTTGTAGGCTGAGGGATGTTCAAGAGTATTACTTAGAAGCGAAAGGAATTGAAGACCTTGAGGCTTTAAAGGATGACATGTTAAGCGAGAGGCTTAAAGAATCATTTCAGAATTAAATTAAATTCTTTGTTGAGGCTAGAAGACCTACACGTACTGAAGAAGTTGCAGCATATGCAGATCTTCATCATGAATGTATGAAAGAGCCAAAACGTGGGAATGCTTCTGAGAGACGTGTGTGGAGTAAACCCAAGCCAGTGAATGTAGACAAAAGCGTAGGCCTGCAAAGCACGCAATGGGCAAAGGAAAAGGAAAGGTAAAAGGTGACAAACAAAGGCAAGGTGAAGTGATAAACAAGGAAAACAACAATACACATAAGTCAAACCAATGGCAGACAAACAAAATGGATGCTTTTTATGCAGAGATTTTTCGCACAGATTGCGTCACTGCCCTGGCAATGATAGTGCAAGAGTGAACTTTTTGCATGATTTATCACATTTAAATAGCATTGCTGACTATCAGAATAACTTCATTGTTCCCATAGGGTTGAATGGTGTATGTGTAAAAGCACTCAGAAGATTTGGCAAAGAATCTTATAGGTTCTCAGATTACTCTTGTAAATGCCGACTTTGTAAGAGCTAAGCCAATTGCTAAACAGAGGCCAATCAATGTTCAATGTGCGTTTGGGAAAATTCAGCTGTAGCAATGACTGAAGTCAAAATATCTTCCCCGCATTTTGGAACAGACAGAGAAGTCGTAATCAAAGCAGGGGTAGTACAAGGATTAAAAGTAGACATGATCTTAGGACATGCCGGTATGGACGATGAGATAGCCACATACGTCAGGCCATGTTGTGGGGTTAAGCCCCCTTGTTTCCATTACACTCGGTAGGGGAGCTACTTGACCCTTTGGATGAATGATTAGTTAAACTGGACAGACTGGGTTTGACCGGTTCTGTACACAGGTGACCGAGTAGGCAGATAGATAGGGAGTAGTCAGTCATCGAGATGCCGCCAATGAAGATAGACCTGTGCTGCTCGTTTTTGATGATTTCGAGACAATGAAATATATACCGTGAATTCTTTGGAAGCCTTGTCTATTGAAATATCGTTTTACATTACGACTATTTCACTGGACCCCTAGACAACGGAGCCTTTTACAGATGGAGGCCCGTCCGAAGGCGTGCCGGTCGAATTGGTTGGCGGGCGCGGAGGACCTACCGGGAGAAGGCGAACTGCGACTGACGTTGGAGGGCGAAGCGTGGCGGTTGGTGGAGCCTATTGTCCGGTCGTTTCCGTGTCACGGTTATGTTGTCCAAGGCCGACGCGGTTGGACAAATGGACGCATGGAGCGTAATGTTGGATGGCGTGGAGGTCGAATTCGAGGTCGCCAGGGTCATTCGTCAGTCGAGCGCTGCGAAGAAGTGAAAACCAGTCTGTTGGTCGACGGTGGCTGCAGAGGGCTGTTTTCGAGAAGACAGCTGGAGGGCCGTTGGAGTGTATACGCCATGCCGGTGGAGAAACCATTCAACAGTCGACTCGACATGGGGTCGTCATGGTCCGGGGAGTCCGCGGGTCGTGTCCGGTTGGGCCGTGGAGCGCTGACGGTGGACCCGTCGGTGCGGCGGTTGTCAGGCGGTGCACACGGTGTCATGGAGGCGGCGCCTGTGTGTACCGTCGGCAGTGATTCTACGTTGCCGGAGGTACGTCTGTCGTTGTCTTCCGTTGGAATTGGGCGATCGAGAAGATGTGGGCCGCAGTGTGTTGTCGTACGGCCGGGGCGTTTTCGATGCAGCTGTTGTGAACTGAAGCGAGACGGTTACGTTGGACGTCCAGGGTAGCTATTGTATGTGATATATGTTGTATGTTATACTGTCGGATAATTTTTTTTAAAAGTTTCTTTGATGGAAAATATTTTGTGGCATTTTGGATGGTAGTTGTGGATGTTGTGGACTTTGTGTAATTGGATGGTAGTTGATTTTTCGGATACTGGTATTGGTGCTTTATGGTGGATTGTCTGGCGGTTAAATACGGCGGCTGTGGAACATAGAACTGGTGGTGGTCGCTTGGAGGTGTCGGAAGGATGGTCTTTCTGGTGGTGTATATGTTTTGGACTTTGGCCTGGAAATTTGATGGTTTGGATTTTTGGATGCTATGGATTTATTTTCGGATGCTTGATGGTACTATGATTTATCTGGCATGGAAGGATGAAAGGGTTGTTTTATATAACAAAGACCAAAATTTAAGAAAAAACAAAGACTTTAGGAAACAAATAGTGTGTTCTGTATAATTTGTTGTTCGTGAGGGTGAACATTGATATTAGTTGTGGAACAGTGCGAGTACTTGATTGCATTGTGAATTGATATGATTTTGTGCATTGCGGTGACATTGTGCGAGTACTTGATTGCATTGTGAATTGATATGATTTGTGCATTGCGGTGACATTGTGCATTGATGCTTGATTGCATTGTGAATTGATATGATTTTGTGCATTGCGGTGACATTGTGCATTGATGCTTGATTGCATTGTGAGTTGAGATGATTTTGTGCATTGCGGTGACATTGTGCATTGATGCTTGATTGCATTGTGAATTGATATGATTTTGTGCCTTGCGGTGACATTGTGCATTGATGCTTGATTGCATTGTGAGTTGATATGATTTTGTGCATTGCGGTGACATTGTGCATTGATGCTTGATTGCATTGTGAATTGATATGAGTTTGTGCATTGCGGTGACATTGTGCATTGATGCTTGATTGCATTGTGAGTTGATATGATTTTGTGCATTGCGGTGACATTGTGCATTGATGCTTGATTGCATTGTGAATTGATATGATTTTGTGCATTGCGGTGACATTGTGCATTGATGCTTGATTGCATTGTGAATTGATATGATTTTGTGCAGTGCGGTGACATTGTACGTTGATGCTGGATGGCATGGTGCATTGATGTGATGTTGGGCTGTGCTGAGACGTGGTGGTGTGATTGGGTGAGTCGTGCATGGGTGGTAGGCGGTGTGAGAGTTGTGGGTTGTCGTCGCTTTGTATGGTGATGCTGGTGGTATGGTGTACTTGTTGGGAGTATATTGTAGTTCTTCGTGGAGAATTTAGGTCCCTGTTTATTGAGGCATTGTGGCCTGTTGACCTTTGTGTCATTTGTTGATTTACGTGTAGGTATAGGTGGTTTTGCCCACAGCCTATGGCGTTTAGGTGTAGGTGGTTTGTCCACTGCCTTTTTTTGTGTTTCCCGGGGATGTTGTCTTCGTGTGGGAGCTGTGTAGTGTATTCTCAGAGTTGCGTACTGGTCAGTGTCGGGTGATTGATGATGTGTGGGCCTGTGCACGGTGGTGTGTGGTGTGAGGACTTAGGGTGTATGAGTGTCGTCTATGTGGTTGGTCGGATGTGCATGATTGCAGTAGTCTTTTCGTTGTCGGAGACGCTTGGTCACCCATACGTCTCCTCTCGTGTAAGGGGAGGGGTATGTGGGGTTAAGCCCCCTTGTTTCCATTACACTCGGTAGGGGAGCTACTTGACCCTTTGGATGAATGATTAGTTAAACTGGACAGACTGGGTTTGACCGGTTCTGTACACAGGTGACTGAGTAGGCAGATAGATAGGGAGTATTCAGTCATCGAGATGCCGCCAATGAAGATAGACCTGTGCTGCTCGTTTTTGATGATTTCGAGACAATGAAATATATACCGTGAATTCTTTGGAAGCCTTGTCTATTGAAATATCGTTTTACATTACGACTTCAAGTGACTTTCCTATTTCACTGGACCCCCTAGACAACGGAGCCTTTTACAATGTCCAATCTGTCAGAAGACTGCGAATGTACCTAAAAATCACAGGGTTCACTCTCAGAAGGCGCTAGGGCGAAGTAACGACACGTCAAACGACCGGTAGAGGAATCCGCTCTCAAGGAAGGGATTCGAAAGATAGGCCAATGCAACTGCGAGAAAAGTCAGTGCGTTAGGTTAACCTTCTGAAGTACCCCTGGGGGTATTTTTGACCCCCACATATATATATATATATATATCCTCAACTATGCAATGCATGGGTATTAAATTCCAAGACTTTGATTCTATGCCAGGCAGTTGTTGTCACGTGCCGATTTTCACTTGCAGCTTCAAAATGGCGGAAAATAACAGACCGTGTTTTAAACGTTCACAGCGGTTTTCTGCTATTAAAGCAAGCAGGAAGATTGCAGAATGGATTTGCAAACCAGTGAGCAAGAAGCAAACACAAGGCAAGTTATTAATTTACAGTTACTGTAATGTACGGTCCGTGTAACTTGATTCATATTGGCCATGCCCTCCGGTGTCCTGGTACTTGATGATAGTGGCTTGTTTAACTTGATGATCTTCATCTTCTTGATATGGCAGAAGCAAAGGCATTTCTAGGTCTTCTCATTGTGATTGGTGTTTTGAAGGGAAGACACAAACCCTCAGAGCAGTTATGGGATGATAAGTGGGGCAGAGCAGTTTTCCGAGTAACAATGGGCATCAATCGGTTCAAAACAATTCTACGTCATATACGCTTTGATGATAAAGCAACCCGAACACAGAGACGTGAAACTGACAAGTTAGCAGCGATTCGCAGTCTTTTCGAACACGTTGCGGCTTCTTGCAGGAAGTATTATGAACTATCATCTTTTACAACAATTGATGAGCAACTCTCCCCATTCAGGTGCAAGTGTCCGTTCCGGATGTACATCAAATCTAAGCCGGCCAAATATGGAATAAAATTATGGATCCCTTGTGACAACGAAACAGCATATTGTGGAAATGCGCAAGTATGTACAGAATACATATATTTTATGCATACATGTGGATCTCAATCTATTCCTCATATTCTCATTTCATTCTTGTAGCTTGTTCCTAAAAATGCCTGTTTTTATTAGCTGTTTTCAGAGCTTTTTCCCCAAAGCTAATGTACTTTTTTGTATTTCAGGTGTACACAGGCAAGGAGGGAAACTTCCAGAAAAGGGCCAAGACGCTCGGGTTGTGAAAAATCTTGCAGCCTACATATACAACACCGGCAGAAATATCACAATGGATAATTTCGTTACAGACGTGGGACTTGCAGAACATCTTCTACTTCAGAATCTGACAGTTGTCAGTACCATGCGTAAATACAAAGTTTGTCTCCCAGTTGAACTGTTGGCGCCTGGACGAGATGTACATTTGTAATGCTCCATTTACTGGAAAGACTACAGAATACATCCTGGAATTCCTAAAGAATTTTGAACTCTGGGCCGTTTTTCGTAAAATGGACACATCAGCGAAATTAGCCGCTTTGCCCTAACTCCTTAAGGACGGCGCCGACATCTGGTACAATACCCAAACCAACGAGACTCGCTCTGATCTAACTGAACTCAAAGAAGCGCTACATGATCGGTACGGTCCACGTGCCAACGACGCGTGGAAGCGCTCCGCCGACCTCTGGCAGATGAGGCAACTTCCAAGTCAATCAACAGATGACTTTTTAACAGCCGCTCAACAATCGGCCCAGAAACTCCATGTCCCTGAAAGTCAAACATTCCAGGTGGCTCTGAACGGTCTACGTCCGACCATCCGGCAGCACGTCATTCAGCATGACCCGACATCCATTGAGGACATACGTCGATGGGGTCGGCTGACGGAGCTATCCCAGCATGATAATAACGACGCAGAGTCCACACTGCGCGACACTGTGAAGGAGCTCACAGCAGTCCGGGAGCAATTACAACAACTCAAGGTGACGCATCTAGCCGCTCTGAACGCTGTGAAACCACATTCACGGTCACCTACACCCCACAGGGTGACATTCACGGAGCCACCCGTTACACACCACCACAACGATCGGCACGCTGACGACTTCCACAGAGGGCAGCAGCAAACACATCATTCGCGACACACAGGCTACAATTCATCCGCCGCCACCTACCGACCAAAACAGAACACCGACTACAACTACCAGCGCCGACAACCACCACAACAACAAAGATCGCAGCCCACCTGGCGGTCGAATTCGTACACAGCACCCACCTGCGGAAACTGCAGAGGTACCCATTATCCTAAAAGTCATTGTAGAGCTAAGGGGGTCACCTGCCACTATTGCCATAAGAGGGGGTACCTCCGTTCCTTTTGTCGGGCTGCCCGGGGCCACTATGGTCCGCAATAGGGACGCGCCCCCAACCGTTGGAAGACGGGCGGGGACCACTGGGTGAACAGTCAAAGTAGCATCACAATGTGCCGTAACGCCATCCTTGTCCAAATTAAAGGACGCATGACAAGGGCCCTAGTGGACTCTGGAGCGCACCTGTCTTGTACATCTGCTGAATTTTTACACAAATTGCGCATACCAATTCAAACCATGCCAGATAATGATAATACGGCAATTACAGTGACTGATGGTCGTTCAGTTGCTGTGTTAGGAAGAGCTGAGATCTATGTGAAAATCAATGGTCTCACAATGCCATGTGATGTCATAGTCTTACCCCAGATTGGCCATAATACTCTGATCCTTGGATTGGACTTTCTGGAAAAAATAAGGCTAAAATTGACTTTGAGAACAAAGTAGTAACTTTTTTGACAGTCTTACAGAATTTAGTTTGTCTACTTCAACCCACAACAGACTAACCAACACAGTCTGCACTGTACAGGCAACCATATTAAAACCACTTTCAGAGACAATAATACCAGTACTGCTACCACCAAGGCATGTAAGTGAATTCTCAATCTGTGGGCCATTACCAATGCAGAGAAGTCATGCTGCCGAGTCGGTCAGGCGTTGGCTAGTCAGGCAGAGTAGTTTAAGCTCAATCAAATCAGACAGGGTTATCATGAATTAATCCAGTCAGTTCGCATAATAGTCAGTTAGTCAGTTAGAACGTCATCGTTGTCAATATTATATGTTATCATCAATGAACAATTAAACTCTGAAACTCTGTGAACTGTGTTCCCCATGCTATTGAACAACTCGTATTCGCCGGGCAATCAGCAAATCTACTACACATTCATCAATGTTCATGTTTACCCATGACCTGACATTGACATCATACGTTCCGGCAAAACTCCGAACTCCGGTCCCAAATTAATATATGTGACCCGCTGGGAGAAAAGGTACCGTAAGTGGGATTGCTAATTACCGAGATAAATCCATTTATACGTCGATAATGAATTTTTATGAAAAAAATGTTTTTTGTCCATTTAGGCTGCACTAACATTAAACTTCGAAATTGTAGTGTTAAATTTTAATAATTGTGTTATTTTGTTACAAAATAATGACTTTATTGAATGTCAGATAAAAGGTACCATAAGTGGGTATGCCACTAAAGGCCACATCCTTACTTATTTAACGCAGCTTGAAGGATAGTGAACAGTAGGAGAAGGGAACCAGTATGGTCTGATCATAAAATAGTGGCAAATCTGTGTCAACAGAATTTTTCGTAATTTTTTATTAATTTTCAAAAATTACCTTGTACTTTCGTGTTGGATATCGCAACAATTTCAAAGTTTGTTTTTATGTTTGGTTTGTCGGTTATGCCTTTTGTTGCACTCTGTCGCTGTTAAATTACATATTCCATTGTTTGTTTTGAAGTTATGAACTGTTGACAAAGAATAATCATGAAAATTATTACTTTTGAAGTGGATCTGCTTAATTACCCCACATATGGTACCTTTTTTAGCAAATGCAGCGCACTTTGCAATTTTGCTCGTGCTAGATAGTGTCACTTACCAACTTCTAAAAAAATTATAAGTTAATCATTTTACCCGCAAATATCTTTTTAATTAAGACACGTATAATGCTCTTCAGTCTTTTTTATGGAGATTTCACTAATAAAGTGTCGGTGCAGTGTTAAAGAGTTTGTTACTAATAAGTGTGACTGATGTGGACATGTTGCTATTTATGTTACAGTGAATAATGACTTCAAGGCTTGAATACATTGCCAAAAAATTGAATTCAGTTGGATTGAACACAAACAATGATTATACAGATGTGATAATGAACTATTTCTGTGACAGTGATGATAATAATGACGGCAATAGTGATGATGAAGATGTCAGTGACAATGTGGTGCAAACTTCCTTACAGTTACAGTCAAATGCATTGCAACCAGTAATGTATGGATGTAGTGATGACACGGGTACTTTAGAGTCACTTGATAATGACATGGGTACTTTAGAGTCACTTGATAATGACATGGGTACTTTAGAGTCACTTGATAAGGAGGAGAAAAAGAAAGTGACAGATTTCTTGGAGACCATTTGTTGTAGTCGTGCGTTCACAAGAGAAACAGTGGAGACAAGCAGAATAAATGCAAAGGAGCTAGATTTCTACAGTGAGACAGAGCATATTAATTTTCTGCATGTCAGTATGTTGGGAGGCATAAACTGTTGTCTGGGAACTGGTCAAGAGACAAATTTCTCAAAGAATAGAAACACTGAACGCGCTAGGGATCGTGCTCACTTTTATTTCCAGAGTAAACCCATCTGCAAGGAATTTTTCTTGTTTCTGTATAACGTAAGTGACAAAGTTTATCGCAGTCTAAAAAGTACCTACATTTCTGACGGTATTGTAGCGAAACAGCACCAGAATACAAAGAAGATACCCTCCGTTAGACATCGATCATTTAAGACCACTGACTATGCAGTGAAATTTCTTGAAAACTTTGCAGTCCAGCATGCTGTAGTTCTGCCAGGAAGAGTACCTGGTTTTAAAAATCCAGACTTAATGCTACTGCCGTGTGAATTTACTAAGAAAAGTATTCATGACAAATTTGTTGCATGCGTTCCACCTGAACATGTCATGCCTTATTCCTCTTTTACTGAATTATGGAAGACATTAATGCCGAACATCTGCATTCAGAAGGCCCGCTCTGACTTATGTTCAACTTGCAAATTGGATACAATTGAACTGTCAAAGTTGAGATCTTGCAGCGAAGACAAGAGGCGTGCTTTGCTTGAGAGAAGTATAGCACATCTCACACGTGTTGACCAAGAACGGCAGTTCTATAAACAGTCGATTGAAAAGGCAAAGCAGTCTGTTAGTAGTTTGACTTCTTCAACTCTCTCCAAACACCCAAACTGTTCCTTTTCAGGAGTTAACCATTACTCTTTCGACTACTTTCAACAGATACACATTCCATCTGATCCAGAGCAAGTCGGTGCTTTATACTTTCTGACGCCCTACAAAGTAGGTTTATTTGGAATAATGTGTGAGGCAGTGTCGAAGATGGCAATGTTTATAATACCTGAAGGTGCAGTAACGGGCAAGGGGTCAAACCAGGTCATCTCTATGCTACACTTTTACTTAGAAAATCTCGGCCTTGGAGAAACTGAGGCTGTACTAAATGCCGACAACTGTGTGGGACAAAACAAAAACCAGTTCATGATCTCGTATTTATGCTGGAGAGTGATGTCTTGTCTTCATAAGAAGATAACGTTGCATTTTTTAATTGTCGGACATACCAAGTTTTCCCCCGATTACGGTGCCGGAGTGTTTAAGAAGATTTTTCGGCGAACACCATGTTCCACGCCTGATGATGTTGCCAGATGTGCAAATTCATCAACAATCCTACACCCAATTATAACTGGGTCCATTGATGGTTCGCTTCAAAATGTGGCCATGTATGATTGGCAGTCCAAGTTTAGCTGCTTCAAGTCAGTACCGAGTCTTAAGAAATACCATCACTTTGAATTCAGTGCTGAAAACCCAGGTACTGTAATTTGTCGTGAACATTCTTCTGCACCAGCAGTCTCCTTTCTTATCATTGATCCTGAATATTCCAATGCAGGGCTACCGGCACAACTTCAATCACTTGGCCTATCCACCAAGCGTCAGGCATATCTATACGAGAAGATTCGGCCTTTTGTGCCAGAAGATAAACAAGATATCATTTGCCCAAAGCCATCTGAATCTGTGCAGTCCACTTCAGACGTCCGTAGTGGCAATGAGACAAATTTCAGTGTTGTCATGGAGGATCAGCCAATGATGAGCGACAGTTTAAATGTCGTAGCCGAAGTCATCATTCCCACAGTTTCTGATTCAGTGATAGCTTCAGAGTTACTATCAGCTGTGAACAATGAACAACAGACAAAGGAAAGATTGGCAACTCCAAAACGAAAGTCACCTCGATGTTCGAACTGTGGTGAAATCGGACATCGAAACCTGCCAGCTCAGTGTCCAAAACGAAAAAATGAGCAAGTCAATTGCATAACGACACGTAATAAATCAGAAAAATTAAAGAGAAAACTGTAGAAGACTACCCACAGAACCATCATGCTCTGAAAGCAAACTGCTGTTTGTAAAATTATAAAAGTTTCTTACTTTTTGCTTACTTCGCAAACTGAATTGAGGCAGTAAAACACTACTATAATTTCATGTGCATCTCATTTTTCTTGACATGACTTATATTATGTTCTCAATAATTGTTACGACTAAAACTGTTATAATGACATTTCAGAATTCATTTAAACAGATCTGCAAAGTTTCAACTGTAACACTTTAACAGTTTTTAATTCATAGCACTTTTAATTATGCAAGACTTTCAATGTCGATTTTCGCGATAATGACTTCTTTCTCCATATCGTGTTCAAAATTGAATATCTTTGGAACGGTTCAATATATCTGCTTGAAACTTTCACCATTTGATGTGTTTTTTAAATATGAACTTAGAAATGGTAAAAGGTCCAAACCCCCTTATGGTACCTTTTCTCCCAGCGGGTCACATATGAAGAATATATGTGTTAAACGGTGACTTACTTACTTAAACGTCCAAGGCATGGTGGATGACGTCAATATTGTTCCGATTACTCGTGTTTCCGGTTAGGTAAATCTTAATTAATAAACTTAAAATTTTAATATTTGCTGAAAAGCATGGCAGGAAGACCAGCAGCTCCGACATATATAAATGCGAACGTTTTAACCGTAGCAGAACTTGGACAAATTACAGAAACACCGCGCGAATTGTATGCTGTGATGTCCAACAAACGCGAATGGTTGAACTGGCTGGCCCGTCACCGGCTGATCCGCAACAAAGTAGGCTGCGAAATGTGCCACCTTCTAATGTCATTAGTCGCTCGTGCTGAATGCAATGATGGATATTCATGGCGTTGTCGCCCATGCAGCACCCGCAGCAGCATTAGAACGGGTTCTTTTTTGCAAATTGTGATCTACCAACTGAACAAATACTCATGATCATGTATTACTGGATTTACGAAGTCCAGTCGAAACATGTCATGTTGTTTGAAAATCTTGTCAGCTGGGATACCATAGTGAATTATAACAACTACTTCAGTAAAGAATCTTACGAATGGTTGATCAGAAGTAATGAGATTCTGGGGGGCTTCGATGCTAACAGCCAGTCACTTTTCGTGGAGATGGACGAAAGATACTTCTTCCGCAGAAAATATCATCGTGGACAGCGCCGTGCTGGTCAGTGGGTTGTTGGTTTGGTGGAGCGCGGTGGCGGGCGATGTTGGCTGGAAGTTGTTGCCCGTAGAGATGCGCAAACACTTGAGCGCATTGTGAGTGACCATGTCTTGCCAGGCACAACAGTGGTGACGGACGCTTGGCGTGGTTATCAAAACATCGGTGCACTAAACCACGAAATGTATGACCACGCTGTAGTTATTCATGCCCATGAATTTGTACATTCTGATGACCCAAACATTCACACGGAAAGTATCGAAGGGCTTTGGATGCGGGCCAAGCGTAAACTACGCTATCAGTGTGGTACGAGCCGTGCTCTCTTTGGCAGCTACTTGGCAGCTACTTGGCAGAGTTTCAATGGCGTAACAGTCCTAAACAAAATGTGTTCGGATGCTATCTTCAAATGCTATCCAATAATTACAACATATAGTGATAGAACCAATATGAAACAGTTCGTGACATTCGATTTATTTTGTTATAAGTCAATTTAGTTAAGAAATTGACGTTTTTCATTGTGATATAATTTGGGACCGGAGTTCGGAGTTTTGCCTACGTTCCTAAAGCAAATCGATGTGTAGTACTTCTCTCTTCAATGCATCATGATGATGCTTTTGATGAAACAAAGGACAACAAACCAGAGATCATAACATTCTATAACAGTACCAAAGGTAGTGTTGACACACTGGACATGATGTGCCGTCAATATTCTTGTAAACGCGGAACCGCCGTCATCTGGTTCCAACATCATACCGATTGGATGGCTTATGGCACGGGCCGTAAGCGCGGATCAAGAAAGAGACTATTCCTTCTAGAGGCAGGTACTGCGATGTGTTGGCCATGAATACTAACCAGACGAGCGGATCCTCGGGTCTATGAACAGGCGTCTATGAAGCGTTGCTTTCTTGCGCTGGGAATTCCTGAGGCTCAGAGACCCACACCAGACGCCAGCAAGAAGAGAGGAAGGTGTCATGTGTGTCCCAGAGTGAAAGACACTAAATTGAATTATAGATGCAGTAAGTGTCAGCAGTTCGTTTGCGGAAATCATGCAGCGAAATCATTCGTGTGCGATACATGCAAGGACGACTAATTGAATATTTTCGAACACGCTTCCTTGTCAAGAAGATCGATACGAACCACATACCTATATCTTCTTATGATATATTATAATTTGGATGCTATGACTTCAGATATTATATCTACTATGTTGATATTGTGCACTAGTTGTTTCATTGGAAATATTATACTCAAAACATGCTTAAAATAGTGGGGTCCTATTGACCCACAGGGGTACTGAAACGTGTTTTTCAAAAAATGGGTGCCACCGAGTGTTAATGATCCGAGAGTGTGGGAGCCGAGAGTGTAGGAAGAAATAGCAACATGTTATGTAAACCAATATTGTAAATAAAACACTGTAAGATAAGTTACGTCAATAATACAAGAAAGGAAAAGCTACTGTGTTATTCTACTCATCTAGTCATCGAGAACCACGCTGAAAATACCCGAATAGAAATCATTTTAATTTTAAAATATTTGCTTAAGACGGTGTTGCAAAACATTACTCCTGTTAACTGTTTTCCATCTGGCTAATCAATTAAATCGCGTTCTCAACGAAGGCGATTATGGCACTGTCAGCCGCTAGATGTCTATTATATTATATCGCTTGCTAAAACAGAATCCAACGCTTGATGAACGCCCGCCAAAAAATAAATATAATTCTCTCAGCGGAATTCATGAAGGCATCTCTGTGTTTTTAATTACAACAAGGAAGACTATACATTTACAAAAGCATATGGATGGACGGAAAGATGGGTGTACGAGTGTATGGATGGTTGAATGTGTGCATGGGTGTATGGGTGGACGGATCATAATTCCAGTAGAACAGCGGGCCATTATTGGCTATGGAACGGGACTAATTAAGCGAGACTTTTCGACAACGACAAACAGACCTATGATATGTGATACGTAGTTATGGCTTTGTGAATGTGGTTATGAATGGACTTATTATACGAGACTTTTCGCCTCTAGCAATCGGAGAGTCTCGCCGCGAAGAACAATTGACTGTCTGACTGCAGCGTGGAGACATTTGAGAGCCGTCCTTGAATTAGTCCAAACTTAGTCAGTTCCAACTACAGTCGCGTAGCCACGACTTTGTGATGCGGGGCTCGGGGGACTAATACCCGCTGTGCAGGTGGTGGTTTGGTAGAAGTTGATGCATGTTCTAGGTGGTTTGGTGGAAGTTGAAGCATGTCTTAGGTGTTGTGGCGCCGTTTGCTACACTATCTACTACTAGTACCCTACTATCATGACATTTACCTCTTCATCGAAAACCACGCTGAAAATACCCGAAGAGAACTGGAACTAGCACCGCTGCCACCAAGACAAGTTTAGTCTGATTAACATTTGCGGCTCTGATTGAGATTTGCGTTTGCATTACATTGAAGCGGTAGTCAATTTTACTATTACCTTGCTATAGACAGAATATGGACTTTCCTTGCTCTGCATTGCGCTATATAAATATTAATCTGACCTGAAGATAGATTGACTAAAGTGTGACCTTGTAAACTGAGACTTGCTAACCCTAGATTTTAAGATGAGTTACATTAATGTAATATGCGGCAAAAGTAGTCTTATGCATTAGGCCTATGTTTCGCCCTATATATAGTTTTAAAATAATATTAAGAGATTCACGCAGTTAAATTTGGATAATTTTAATTTCTGTGTAAAGGACTTATATTTAGATGACTAGTCGTCTTCATCGTATATAAATATATGGTATTTATATTAAGTATATAGACGCATTTTCTGATTTAAAAAGGCGCCAAATAACTGTGCTATAAGCTTTACCGCATTTTACAGTATGACTGAGATTCCGTGACTGTGTTGATTAGGATGAGATATAAATAATTATTTTTTGAGGCGCTAAATGAATGATTGATCGACCAATGTAGCGCCTATATACATTTTGAAGTTCTGCCAATCTGACGGGAGTACTATATATGCAGAAATATTAATTTACCCTGATTAACATTATAGGTCTAGAATCCTGACATTGTAACATAAATAAAAGGCGTCTTTATGACTCCGGGCGATCACTGTAGCCTACTCAATTCCTTAGAGTAATTTTAAGGTCCTAATAGGCCTAATCTGGTGAACTTGGTTCTAGAACAATATGGACGATTTATTGCCTGTTATCTGCCAATGACTTCAAAGACCGTGGGGGGAGGACGTGGGCACCGCTTAGGAGGAAAACGCAATTCCCAGATGGCCGGATGAGTGACTCACTTTTGCCGAGCCGTTATAGAGGGTAGGACGACCATATAAGAGTAGAGATAAAATTTATGCTCGTAAATTCGTCAGGAACGCCATTACGTGTGCATCTTCTACGTACTAGTAGGTTGTATGGAACGTTCGAGGTCTGCTTCGCCGGAAGTCGTTATTATAGACGAAGATTTAAGTTCCTCTGATTGGGATAACTTGGTTATAACTATGGATTCCGACTGTCCTCCCTCGCCTAGCGGATGTTGTGGAGTTGTCGCCTCTGGATCAATACTCTCCACTCAGAATACGTCAGCCATCTTTACATTTCCCCCGGTTAGCCCTGAAGAGCCGGGCTCCTCGGGCCGAAAGTCCGAAGGTGGTGTTGCGCCACCCGAAAGGATCAACCCCAGGATCTGCCTCGGAGGGATTACGTGGATAACTCTTCGTTACTTCTATAACCAAGGCCATGTTGGGGTGGAACTTAAGATAAGGCAGAATTACTTCCGCTTATTGTGGTCGCTCTACAGACCCTCGCGAGCATTCCTGGAGCCAGAGATGTCTTCCTCAACTGGGCCGTCAAAGAAAAGCGTCACCCTTTGGCCGGTACAGACCATAATCTGGTACAAGGGCCCCGCCTGGAACCCTGGGATCGATCAGAACTATGGTCCTTCGGTACTTGGGCACTCGCTACGCAGTTGGTCACACAGTTTCTCGATCAAGTCACTCCTCACCCCGAATCGGTGTTCTTCGAATCTCTTCGGGATGTGATTGCTGCAGGGGACGTTGATCTCTGGGCTACAGAGGTCATCGTAGCAGTCTTATACTATGTGAAGGCATCAAAATGGTTTTGGCCGACTTTGTTCCGAAATGACTTCACCGGGTTCTGATAAAGTACTATGGAGGTAAATGGATTTGAGTTCTGACCCTTACCCAAATTTGACGTTTAACGCGACTGTTTTCATCTGTCAATTAACTTTATAACCCGAGATGTCAATATTTTAACTTCACACGCGATAAGCGATTCAAAAGTCTTTCACGTTGATCATTGCCATTGCGGCTAGCAGAGTCCTACAGCCAATGGCATGACGGTTTGAGGTCACGTGATATTTACTTCCATCGAAAATAGTTCTGAGGCTTATTCTGGGTTTATTTCTTCTGATGCACCCGAGAAAAACATAAAGATCGCGATACAAAAATCTTTCCATATTTTAAATTTCGCTGTTATAAAAACGTAAATTATTAGAGACGTGTATGTTCACTAAACTCATGACGTCATTATTCTGAGCTCAAATCTTTACGTCACATCTGGCCGCAGCAAAAAATGTTATGGTGGTAAATAATGCGAACATAACTGTAAATAATTCAAACAAAGAAGCGTAGATTTCAAAAACTTCCTTTATCTAAGTGGCAAAGAACAGTTCCGTGTCGAGTGGACTTAACGGGTTTTGGAAATAAGGCTTAATAAGCCCTTCAATTATTGTTGGCAAAATACCAAAATTTCGGGGTCGATGAAAGGCGGGGTCAGAATGGCGAAGTCGGAACGGGGTCAGGCGAGGCTGGGGACAAAAACTTATATTTCTTGGGCAACGCCGGGTAATTCAGCTAGTCTACAATTATAAGCGATAAAGTTTGTCCTTCTGTTTATTTGTTTGTCCTGATGTATTTTGAATTTCTTCCCAGACCCTACTCGGAAATCACAGCGATTCGTTTAAAAAAAATTTTGAACACACATCATCAAACATTAAAAGATTACACCACCATTGTTTTATTATTATTTACTCCGCTCCAGCACGTGCGTCTGGATAGGATAGGAGACCTCCCAGCTTGAAAGGACCGACAGGAAAAAAGTCGCCTGAGTTTCTGCACGGAGGTGAAGCGAATTGCATCGCCCGTGGAAATATTGTTTTCCAGACCTGGTCGTCCAGCCAGTGTATTTAAGGGACCCTTGAATTCACTCCTGGCAGTCAATTGAAGTCTTGATCTGAAGGAGGACGAGAGCCGTCAGTCTACCGAAGGTCTCGTGAGAAAGACGAAGTTTTGCCCGACTTGGCCGTCGTCTGGTCGTCCAGTTCTGCCTGAATCGGCCGACCTCCAGCTCTGCCTCAATGACACTAGTCTGCCTTGTCCGATGAAGACATTCACAGTAGTCCAGTGAGAGAAGACAACACCATCGTCGAGCTCTGCTGTCCCCCGTTCGTCCGACGGAGTCGTCGACCCTTGTCCGACTCTGCCCGGACTGTGCCCCTTGCTCGTCCATTGACTGCCGTTGTCCTGATGAAGGCATGTGAGATCAGCTAGATTAAGACCCAGAGTTTCTCGTCCCTGGTTCAGTAGAAGTCCTGAGGACAAAATTCTTATTGGAGTTTTAAATTCCATATTATTATTAACGATTTCGCATTTCTGCATGTGTTATTATTAGTTCTAGCTCAGAATTATCAAAACTGCCTATTTTGTTGCTCACATAATCTTATGCTTTCATTAAATCATCATAAAACTCCAGTGATTGCTTTTTGATAGCATGGTAAAGACACAGCCACGAAATAGAAGAGGAGATAATAGAGATGTAGAACGAATTCTGGCTAGCTTAAGCCATATTCTAGAAGGTTTGCTTTCTGATATACAGGATTTGAACTGGAGGTTAAGCCAAGAAGGCGCCACTCCGACCATGTCCCCAGCACAAAGTAAGTTTGTTGTTGGACGGAACGAAATTGCTTGTGAGCAAGCTCACTTCGAACAAGGAAAACCAACACTCCGCCGCAAGTCTCCGACTAGCTTCTAAAGCGCCTCCAGAGTACTGGCCGCAAACCACCCGCCAGCGCTTCTATAGCGCCCGGTCAGAACCATCTTCATCGAATCATGCAGCCCAACAGCAACACAGAATGCCCCTCCCACTGGACAGGACAGAGGTAGGGCATGACGCCGGGGGGGGGCTACACACACCCACATAATGGATGGAGTTGACCGCCTGGATGAAAGGCAAGGGTGATATAACTTCAGCTGCAAAAAGATGGCGGATGCGCATCTTTTATTTCTTCATTGACTGCCAATACCCAGATAATCTTTAGCTCTGTTTATACACAGGATCCTGTAAAACACTTAAGTTTCGAAAGCAACTGTTTCGAAGACATGTGCCAGGGGTCCGGTAGTGCATTTGATAACACACTGGCCCATGGAGAACTGCAGAACCAGTGCATTGAAGGCTGCCTTTAGCGCAATTGTATTGCAGGCTGTCTGCTCTGCTAGTAGTTAAGATTGAGGTTAATTAAGCTCAACGGAGCCTGCGCCGGTCGAGCAACGGCCGGAAGCCTCCATCGGCTGCCCGACCTTGCCGCCTCCCGCCGAGGATGATCCATCCGGACGCTCGATGGCCCAAGCCTCCGGATCGGGCCAATCCGTGGAACCGTCGGAGGTTCCCGCGAGAATTTCGGGACTTCATCGCCGCCCGATCGCCGTGGTCATTGGACGCCCTCAGACCCCTCCCTCGGAGCCGGAGTCGGACGACTTTCCGTACGACATGTTGGAAGATACTATGGCGTTAGAAGCGGACGTGATTTCTATCGATGACGACCACCACCCGGACTACGAGTTCGGACTCGGACTCCGACTACCTCCCTCAGAGGCAGCCTACCCCGGAGATGATCGAAATCTCCGACTCGGATTGAATCCTGGGAAAAGACGCGGAGGATGAACGATTACGCCGGTAAAAGGAACGTTTACTTTCGCTATCTGACGAGAATTTGACCGTCGAGTTATGGCATTTTTGTTTGGGCCCGTTGGCCGTCGAGTTTTTGTATGTGCAATCGCGAACCTAAACGCGTACTTGAGTTATTCTGAGCGTCTTTGAACTAAGCACTTTTTCAGAGACTGTTGAAGTATTGAACGATTTAAAAATCCCAAATGTTGAATAAGCTAGAATGCTTAGATTCAGCGCTTTTTGTTTGGCCCGTTGGCCACGTTTTATTGGGGTGCCTTGAATCTTCGAAGTGTGAAAAGATTCTATTCTTAGACTGCGAATATGGTCTCAACAGAAATCATGAGGGCATGGGCCTACTATACAAACATATGGAAGCGGTTGACTATGATACATTACGAATATGGTATGGGCCGTTGCCTGTTACCATCCGCCGCCGTAGGTTCGAAACTTGTGTTAAGTCATTTATATGGTTCCTCAAGTTAAGCGATAAGACCATGGAAGAATTAATCAAAACAGCAACGCTTTACGAAGTTGCCACGAGAGGCATTGGTGACAGACACCAATAATGATGATATTATGACTGCTTTAAAACTCACGCAAGCACAGCTGGACACGCTGTCAACTCATTCAGTTTCTTCTTTGAGAGGCCAACGAAAAGTGACATTTGATTTACCCGCAGAAGATGCCCAGTCTTCGACCAATGACCAGACATTTTATTTTCAGGAAGATCGCCAACCTCCCCCTCCTTCTTACAATCCTCCCTTCGTCCCTTATTCTCAACCTCAGCAACATCAACAGCCTCGCCAATCCAGATCTTTTGAACGCTTTTCTCGCCGTCCAACTTCCTTTTCCCATTCACCTTATCCATCACAACCGAGAATTTTCCAGCCACAATTCCCAAGGCGCGTACTTGAGTTATTCTGAGCGTTTTTGAACTAAGCACTTTTTCAGAGACTGTTGAAATATTGAGTATTGGATAAGATAGAATGCTTAGATTCAGCGCTTTTTGTTTGGCCCGTTGGCCACGTTTTGTTGGGTTGCCTTGAATCTTTTCAAGATGTATACGTTTTTTTGTGGGCCGTTGGCCACATTTTGTGAATAACAGGACAGTTAGCCAGAACTTTGAGACAGATTTTATGCGACCCGTTGGTCTTTATTGGAACTTTGGCGTTAGAGACTTGGCCCGTTGGCCGCTTTTGTTTGTACCCGGCTGTGGGTTTTGTTTTGAGCCATGTGGCTCGACCCTATTTTGCTTGAGGGAATGGGGGCATTCCCATTCGCAGTGGGGGGAGGATG
This sequence comes from Lumbricus terrestris, assembly GCA_949752735.1. Classification (NCBI taxonomy): domain Eukaryota; kingdom Metazoa; phylum Annelida; class Clitellata; order Crassiclitellata; family Lumbricidae; genus Lumbricus; species Lumbricus terrestris. The sequence continues at coordinate 3,479,158 of OX457051.1, read as the reverse complement.
TAGCGAACTCAGGCTCCGCCTCTCTAGGCCAAGTTCCGTCCTGGGGTAAGTTCTCTAGGCCAAGTTCCTTAGGCTCCGCCCCCTAGGCCAAGTTCCCTAGGCCAAGTTCCATCCAGGCTTGTGTTCTCTAGGCCAAGCTCCTTAGGCTCCGCCCCCTAGGCCAAGTTCTCCAGGCCAAGTTCCTTAGGCTCCGCCCCCCAAGGCCAAGTTCCCTAGGCCAAGTTCCCTGCCCGCGTAGGATATAAATAGACGCGGACAGACGACACGGACAGCTCTACAGTCAGTCATCGACAGCGACGTCAGTTACGAGAAGCGGCAGATACAGTTACATACAGTCGTCTAGCGGCGAGAAGACGTCTGGACGGCGGCGTGACGAAGTGCCGGAGCTGCGATGGAAAGTGACACGCAGACGGACACGGACGGTCAGACGTTGACAGCTCTGCAGAATACGGCCATCCCTGGGGTGCAGAGACTTTCTTATCGTCGCCTGGTTTTGCTCTACAATAAATCGTGTTTGAGAAGATATCGTGTCGTTGTTTGACTTCCGGGTTGATAGGCAGGAGAATTGCACCGAATAAGTCCTTCGAAAGACCACGGAGGCCGAACCCCAAAACAACAAATTCCGGGCGCCGCGGCACTGGTTCAGTCCGGCTTGATAGGCCGTGGAGCACACACACGCGCACCCAGTGCCCAGAAAGCGGTTCCGTTACAGTGCTAATAAATGGCTAGTCAAATTGATAAAACGTTCCACTTTTGAAACATATGCATAATTTATATAAGAACTGAAAAAACCTTTTGCAACTAATAGCCTTCATATAGGCCTAGGATGTAAACTTTGTAATAACTCTACCGTAATTCATAACTAAATTGCATGACAACATCAGTATCTGAGATGATAAAGGCTAAACAATGTTCTGCATTTTCGTAGACAAGGATGCCTCTGTAGTGGACAGCAACAAAAGCAGCAGCTGAGGTTCTTGGAAGACCCTTGATAGAGAGCGAGGATGAGGACGTTCTGGCCATGGTGGCCGACTTCGGCATCGAGTGTGAAATAACCCACAAAGAGAACGAAGAATAATCAAATACCTTTGTCAATGACAGCTTTTGAACTTTATGGCGCAGAAATGTTTTAAAATGTATTGTAGCGGATTTCGCTAGTAGTAGAATGACCGTGAGCGCAGGAAATGCATCGAGAGTGGGAAGCGGTCGGCAAGCGACGGAAGGGCTGCTAGCCCCAGCTGGAGTGAAAACGGAGACAAGAGATGGCGGACAAGTTTGGTCGAGCGAGGCGACTACGATGGTGACGTCCTTTCGCTTTGTGGGGATCGCCGACGCCTATGGACACGATGGAACGGACAGCCACACGATGACCGGAAGTGTCGATCCTTCCTGGTCCCAGCCAGTGCCAATTGAAGAGGCCGACTTTCCCTTCAGACCAGATGAGGTGCTAGTCGACCTGGAAAGATGGAACCGTTGCAAACACAGTCTTCTTCGCACGCTTTCTGTCATTCCCAATGGAGTGGGAAGAATTCCGGATGCGTATGTGGGCACAATGGTCTTTGTGTTCGAAGGCGGTGCTGCGAGGCGTGTACCGAGGTTTTATGAATCGAGTGGCTGACGATGCAGAGCAACCCTTTGTGCGCTCCTCATTCATGGACGGTTTTTGAACAAGCGGGTGCTGGATAAAGTAACACTTGATTCCAATTTCTTTTATGTTAGTCCACATAATTTGATATCGGTATTCGTCGACGTTGGTACAAAAAAATTGTGGATTATGAACAGCTGTCTTTAGGTTAGTTTTTGATGAGCAGCTTTGATGAAAAGTTTTGATGAACAGTTTTCGTTAGCTAAGTAACTGTTGTTGTGATGGATTTCTGACAAAGTTTTTTTTTAGTTAGCCCTGCATGCCATTGCTAGAGCATTGCTAGATAAGTTTTTCCTCGTTTTTTAAAGACTGTTAGTCTAAGACCGAAGGGGGGCTTCGGAGCAGCATTGGGAGGGGGTGTAGCGAACTTTGCTTGTAGTAGAATACCACGTTAGGGCATTAAGTACACTTGTTGCTAAGAGTTCAGGTGCGGTTAAGTAGTCTCTCACATAATTAGACCCATCCATAGACAACAGTGGCTCGTTGTTCTAATATTTGGTTGCACACCAGTCAATAACGTTGTCATATGAACTACTCAACATCAGTGTGCGTTGGTTGTAAATCAATCGGTTGCAACGACGCAGTAACCCGTTCTCGGCAACATCGCTGTCATTTATGATAACGCTTCTGCAGAGTACGTACGCCTAACCAATTTCTAAATGGCAAATCCAATTCGTGAAATAGGAAGGTTTTCTGATGACGCGATTCACTTGGCAATAGCGACAGTGTTTAAAAACCAGCCGGGTGAAAAAAAAGAATTTGAGGCTCATTTGCGAGCCATTGCCGCAATTCTTGAAAAACCACCAAAGCGGAGAACTGAACGGAGTGAAACTAGTTCTTACGACACTAAAATTTTCAACGATGTCATTCTTCCGCAGATTCAAAGACAAATTGAACGATACGAACAATCCGAACTTCTTAATAATGGAGATTTAGATTGGACTGTGAATATAGGTTTCACCAACTCACGTTGACGTTGTTCAAGAGAAAAAGACAACCACAGGTCTTCAACAGATTGTCGCGTTTCGTAGAGGCCAGTTATATATTGAAGCTCGACATTTTATACCAGAAGGAACAACAGTTAAGGACTTGTTTAATCTTCAACTCGAAGTAAAATACACAACAGTTCAACGGTACACTCTATTTGCTATGTTGATTAATACATACCCGCGGCTAGTTTTCTCTGGTTTAACATTCACAGAGTTATGCAAACATCACAACAGAATTCTAGTTCACCTTGGAATTGACGTTCAACTAGCAGATCGATTAAAATCACGTGCTACTATTACTTTTCAACAAAACGATCTTATTAATATCCATCCTATTCCAGCAAGAAGACGCAAAGAAAGCAAGAAAACGTATTTCTTCAGCACATTGTCGCCTTCTAAAAGATATAAGCTTAGTAAAAAAACCGAACGCCAACAAATCTACTTTTGAACGTTTGCTATAAGCACTTCACATCATCTTGTACGCAGGTATGCTAGACGATGACCTGTTATGAAGTCAGAATGGCCTGAGGGTGGAGACGTGTTTTGCTCAACGTATAATCGAAAAAGACTGCAAAAGTCCATTAGTAAAGAAAACATCGTGGAACTAAAAAACTACCGCTTGACCAGTGACTTAGTCATAGCGATGCAGAATGGTGAGAGGAAATGGACCATTCAATGTTTATTCCATTTTATGTAAGATCGATGTCTTTATACTCATACAAGATACATTTTTCAAAGTATCAGTGACGTCACCGTGATTTTGTATGAGCTATTGCCAGTTACCATTCATCGCAGTAGGTTCGAAACTTGTGGTAAGTCAGTTATATGGTTCATGTGCCAGCAGCCTCGTTTTCTATCTACTTACGTTGCATGTGCCAGCAGCCTCGTTTTCTATCTACTTACGCTAATCCCTCCCGTAATGCGTTGGCGTCAAACAATTGTTGTCTTTGTTCTGGCAACTCGTGACTATAAGTCATGAGTATATAATAATGCCCTGTGAGCGGGAGAGCTGTCACGTTTTTACTTTTCGGTCCGAAGTGTGACAAGATTCTATTCTTAGACTGCGAATATGGTCTCAACAGAAATCATGAAGGCATGAGCCTACTATACAAACATATGGACGCGGTTGACTATGATACATTACGAATATGGATCAAGCATTACGATCGGCATGGTTTGACGACCTCACTGAAATAGGCAAGGCGTACAAGATAACGAGCCGCAAGCCCCGTGTGAGCCTGTACCGCGCCTTCCAAGGTGAGCCTTGCGGTCTACCAGCTTGCCCTGGGCTGGCCTGGCCGGGTGTTCCGGCCCTAGGGTTTGGAATGGTAGCTGGTGGTGCCCTACACTCAACAAAACAATCTTTATCGATACCTTTGCTCGATCAGCTGGACATGCTAAATTAGTAACCAGTAGATGGCAAACTAAGCGGCTAGTGCATTGAACCTACAATAGTGCAGCGAAATTGGGGAAGGGACCCTCCCCATTTTCTTTAGCGCTTCCTGCCTCTTCTGCCTTCTCCTGTTGTCCGTTTCCCGCGCTCTAGCCTGCCTCTTTTGAGGCCGCTTGCCTTTTGGCCTTCTAGTGCCTCTAGTTTCCCGCGCTCTAGCCTGCCTCTTTAAAGGCTGGCCTGCCTCTTTCAGAAGGCTAGCCTGCCTCTTTAGGGGCTGGCCTGCCTCTTTCGAAAGGGCTGGCCTGCCTCTTTTGAGGCTAGCCTGCCTCTTTTGAGGCTAGCCTGCCTTTTCGTTCCCGCGTTACTTTAGCCACGCCCACCCCCGGGTAGTGTATATAAGGGGCTGTGTTTTAGTAAGAGCAGTCATCGAGGGAGTCCATCCGAGAGATGCGTAGTGAAGTCAGTCATCGACGAGTCAGCGAGGCAGTCAGTCCGTGACGTACAGCAGACGAGTAGTGGACCGACGGACGATTTAGCGACCGTGTGACAGTTTGTCGTTGTGAGAATAAAGATCGTGTCTTCATTCGAACGTCGTGGTGTTCTCTACGGGCGGAGCGGCCGGAAGTGTCCCACCTTTCCTTCGAAATACCCCGGAGGCGAACTCACGTTTCCACCCCCCTGAAACGACACGCGTCCTTCCACTTCCGCTATCCTGGTTACACGGAAGCTTGGGCGTACGGCTGGGAAATCGGGGCAACCGGGTCCGTTACACTGGTGCCGGAAGAGGAGCCCTTGATTCCGTTACACTGGTACCGAACAAGTGGGGTTGATTGATTGATTGAGTTTAACGGCACTTCAGCACATAATTGGCTATTTCGTGCCTTAACATGATTATTGAAACTGCTTTGTTTACTTTATACTAAAAACGTTTGGAGTCGATAAATAGGATAAACTTTAAAACAAGAGCAATCGGAACATCACACAAGTAAAATTAATAAATTAGGTTAAAACATGTTAAAGCTTAGGTCAACATTAGACATTTCATAAACTAGAAATCATATCTATTTAAAATCTTCCAACATTACACTTTGTTGTACAGTTGTATTTCTTTCAAATACAGCAAAATATTCTTTGGAGGAACATGTTCAAAAATATCAGAAAGGGATTGTTCCATACAATATTTTTGTCTGGTGGTGGACATTTCCGACCAAGATTCGCAACTGACCGACGATGGAGGAAGACGAAGAAGTCACGGTCGCTTATCCTGCAGGAAGATTCGCCGACCTACGCCCGAACGTCTCGACGCCATTAGCCGACGGAAGCGCGACGGCCGAGCCACGGACGGATCGAAGTCGATTTACGGAGGAACCACGACGACCGACGTGGGCGAGCCATGGAGAAACGTCCTACGAATGCGAGACTACCGGAGGACGGCCGTGGACTCGACCGCCTCCGATGAAACCAGGGAAATTTGACGGCACGGGATCGCTGGAGTCGTTCCTGACTCAATTCGAAGTCTGCGCCCGGCACAACCAGTGGACGGCCGCCGACCGAATCGACTACCTTCGGTGCAGTCTCGAGAAAGCTGCCACGCAGCTGCTGTGGGACTTCGGAGCCCGTCCGAACGTCGACTACGATGAGCTGGTCGAACGTCTTCGACAAAGGTACGGAACGGAGGGCCAGGCGGAAAGTTTCCGCGCGCAACTTTATTACAGACGTCAACGTTCCGAAGAGACCCTGAGCGAGCTACTACACGATATTCGTCGTCTGGTCGTGTTGGCATATCCGGTGCCATCCAACGATACTACGGAGATTCTTGCCAAGGACGCTTTCCTGGAGGCCCTGCGCGATAGGGACCTGTCGCTCAAAGTACGCGAGCGGGAACCCAAGAACTTGGACGAGGCCTACAGGACGGCGCTTCGTCTTGATGCTTATCAGCGGACGAACGATACCGAGGATCGACGGAGGCTTTCCAACCGCGTCCGAAGCACCCAGGAGATGGACGTGAGTGCCCAGGTCCAGTCCACGCTCGACCGGTTCCTTGAGACGCTGCGTAACGAGCAACGACGCTGGCAGACAGAGATGGAGAGGCGTCTCGATCGACAGTTCCAGGAGCTACGAGGCCGAGCTCCGACCGACAACGATCTGGGGCATGATGGTCGCCCCGGAAACCGCAGCGCCGACGACCGAGGCCAGAATAGACGGGCCGTGACCTGCTACAACTGCGGCCGCCCCGGTCACATCATCCGGAACTGCCGCCAGCCACGACGCCCTTTCAACCGCCAGAACGACGCCGAGGAGACCGGAACAGAAGCGACGACGCCGCCGACGTCAGTGGCCATGAACCATACGACGCGTTCCAGACTGCCGGACCGAGCCAGCAGCAACGCAGTGTACATCCGTGGAACCGTCAATGGACTCCAACAGACGTGCTTGATCGACACCGGATCGGAAGTCAGCTTGATCCCCGCTACAACTGTGGAAGGGTTAGCACTGCAATCTTGTTCTCGTTTTCTGATGGCTGCAAATGGCACTAACATTAATGTACTAGGGGAGATCCGTTTGCCACTTAAGATACGGAATGGATTTGAGGTCCCCACTGGATTTTTAGTATCCGACCAAATTGCGGAACCCATGCTAGGGATGGACTAGTTGCGGGAACACCGATGTAGACTAGGCTTCGGGAATGGTGCCTTATTCTTGGGACGCAGACGCATACCCCTTGTCCGAGGCAATGGCTCAATGTGGCGCCGTAGGGTAATGCTAGCCGAGGAGGTAGTGGTGTCCCCCAAGTGCCAAACCGAGGTTCCCGTTAAATTGATTTACGGAGATTTGACGTCTAAGGCGCCCGCTTGGATGACCGAGGCGCAGGAAATCCAGCCAGGGGTACATCTCGCCGGCGTGGTGGTGGAAGACCGCGCAGATGTTACGGTGAGGTTGGTAAATCTAAATGAGGAACCAGTGAGAATAGCTAAGGATCGGTTCCTAGGTGGCTTACACCCCGTGGAAGTTGAACAGGGAACGGAACCGAAGCGGAACGAAGCGTTAGGCGATGAGACCGTGTGGAGAGACACGTTGATGAAGGATTTGCCGGAAGACGTTCTCTCCGAGATCCGCCGGCGACTAGACCAGTTACTGCAGGAGTACAAGGATGTGTTTTCGCTTAAAGACAGAGATTTGGGTAAGACGTCGATTACGACCCACAGGATAGAAACAGGTGAAATGCGCCCTGTGAGGCAGCCTTTGAGACGCCACCCCGTACCCCATAGGGAGGTAATGGGTAATGCATTAGACGCCATGTTAAGCGATGGGGTAGAGGAACCCGCTGTTAGCGAGGGTATGTCCGGGACCGGTTGCAGCGACCATAGGTTAAGCGTTGAGTACGGACGGACCGCGGAAGCATCGCAGACCCGGTTATTGGTGCAACGCAGAGCGTTTAAGGTCAATAGGTTCACGCAGACTAAACGTAGGACTAAAATTAGCCCAAATTCTAGGCGCCTGTTAGCGGTACCGCCCTATTTGGAGCCTTGGGTGACGTCAGAGGTTGCGTATGAGGGTCCATGTCCTTGGGGGTGGAGCCAACAGCAGCCATCCGAGAGAATGGGAGGGTGCGTACCTTCGCGCCTACATTGCTCGTCTGTGCAAGAGGGCGGAGCGATCTATCGCTCGCTCGATGAGCGCGACCGGGCAACGTCACCTGCTGAGACGATTGACTGGATTGGCGGAGGGAGGCGAGCGATCCACCTAGCCTGCCGAGGTAAATTCTGTCGCCGACCCCACATCAGCCTCTTTCGTGAGGTGAACATGGCCGAGGCACCACTGTTTCGTTGTTCTCTGTGCTCGGTATGTTACTCCGGAGATTACGGATGGCAATCTTTGCTACGCCACGAGCGAAAGACGCACGGACGCAGCCGACGGAAGAAAGCTTGCGTGCGACGGATCCAAGTAGGCGAATCGCCGTCGACCTCGACGGAGGCGCTCTCTACCGTGGAAGCGACCGGGTCGACCGAAGCTATGGACGTCCTCCCGGAAAGGGTCGTGCTGGAAGAGTTGATGGAAGGGCCGGAGTTGGACGACCTGCTGGACTACTTGATGCCGATTGACGTGGCTGCACCGGAGGGACGGGAAGTGATTGGAACGCCGGCGTTGACGGAAGGCGACCCGCCGGCGCCCCCGTCTCTGCTATCGCCCGGACCGGAAGCGGAAGCCCTGCTGGCTCTGGTCGACGCCATCCGACCTCCCGACGTCGGGGAAGTCTTGGCGCCCCCTGCTGAACCGTTGGCTGCAGCGCCCACCGAAGCGGAAGTGCGTGCGGTTTATCGCATGGCCGACAGCCCGGGGTTGTTTCGCGATCTGGAACAATTTCTGACCCGCGTACGACTGACCTATCCTCAATTTCCGGCTTCTGTCGCGGAGATCGCTTTCCAAACTGGACGCATCGGGACAGTGCGCCCGCGCGGGGTCGCAATGGTGCGCTCCTGCACTCCGCCTCCTCCTCCCTTCGCACCGGACGTTGACGAGAGGTGGCTTTACTATGATTTGATCAGCAACCCGATCTTCGACCCGATGGATCCTCCGATGGACGATGGAGAACCCGTCGTCGATCTGACCAGCGAACCCTCCTCCTCATCGGGAAACGACGACCCCAATGACCCTGACTACGTTTTCGTCCCCATTTTCTTTAGCGCTTCCTGCCTCTTCTGCCTTCTCCTGTTGTCCGTTTCCCGCGCTCCAGCCTGCCTCTTTTCGAGGCCACCCGTACTCTGAACGGCACGTGCTTCATGTTTCCCGCGCTCTAGCCTGCCTCTTTTGAGGCCGCTTGCCTTTTGGCTTTCTAGTGCCTCTAGTTTCCCGCGCTCTAGCCTGCCTCTTTAAAGGCTGGCCTGCCTCTTTCAGAAGGCTAGCCTGCCTCTTTAGGGGCTGGCCTGCCTCTTTCGAAAGGGCTGGCCTGCCTCTTTTGAGGCTAGCCTGCCTCTTTTGAGGCTAGCCTGCCTTTTCGTTCCCGCGTTACTTTAGCCACGCCCACCCCCGGGTAGTGTATATAAGGGGCTGTGTTTTAGTAAGAGCAGTCATCGAGGGAGTCCATCCGAGAGATGCGTAGTGAAGTCAGTCATCGAGGGAGTCCATCCGAGAGATACGTAGTGAAGTCAGTCATCGACGAGTCAGCGAGGCAGTCAGTCCGTGACGTACAGCAGACGAGTAGTGGACCGACGGACGATTTAGCGACCGTGTGACAGTTTGTCGTTGTGAGAATAAAGATCGTGTCTTCATTCGAACGTCGTGGTGTTCTCTACGGGCGGAGCGGCCGGAAGTGTCCCACCTTTCCTTCGAAATACCCCGGAGGCGAACTCACGTTTCCACCCCCCTGAAACGACACGCGTCCTTCCACTTCCGCTATCCTGGTTACACGGAAGCTTGGGCGTACGGCTGGGAAATCGGGGCAACCGGGTCCGTTACACTGGTGCCGGAAGAGGAGGCCTTGATTCCGTTACACTGGTGCCAGAAGAGGAGTCCCCTTAATTCCGTTACAATAGCCTTTCCCAGAGGTCCATGAAGCTATAGGTATGGTCAAAATACTACCTGTGTATATAGTGGCGCGTTACTGCAACAAGACTTCTTCGAATCGGCCCCATTGTTATCATATCGTGGTCGACACTAATGTGCTATATTCGAGAACAATAGATAATTGACAAACGAGACGCCCGCGGTATTAGTTCCACCATAGTCAACAGTGGCTCGTTGTTCGGTTGCAACGACGCAGTAACCCGTTCTGGACATCATCGCTATCATTTATGATAACGCATCTGCAGAGTACGTACGACTAAGTAATTTCTAAATGGCTTCTTTAATTCATGATATCGCGAAATATTCGGATGACGCCATACATCTTGCTTTAAATTCAGTTTTTCTAGATGATGTCCTTTCAGGAAAATTTTCGAAGATAAATTGCGTGAGATAAATCAAATTCTTGAAAAGCCACCAAAAAAGAGAACTACAGAAAGACATATCGCTGAATCACATGACACACACATATTCAAGGAAGCGATAATTCCACAAATAAGAAAAAAAACGATGAATACGAGCAACATTTGATGGACAATGTCGAAGGATTGGACAGGTATCTTAATACAGATTTCGATGAATTTGATTTAACTGATCTACACCTATTAAAGGCAGCACATGCACGAGTACTACAAGAAGGGATGACGAATAACCTACACCTTATCGAAGCCTATCATAGAGGACAAATTTACACAAATGCCCGCAACTCTTGCCTGACTGTAACAACCTTATGAAATTTTACCAGCAGGAATTTCATATAAACTATGCAACAGTTCAGCGTTATATTCTTGTCTATTATGTTAGATATTAGACCTAGACTGGTGCAGGTGGTGTTTGGTGGAAGGATGGTGCTTGAGTGTGTGGGTGTGTGAGGTGTGGTCTGAGCGGTTAGTCGTCAGTCAGCTGCAGGTCGAGGTTCGTGACAGTCGTGCGCTTCCGAATTGGAATTCTTTATCATTCTGTGAAGATTTATGAGTTGCAGTGTGTGTGTGTGTGTGTGTGTGTGTGTGCATATGTAGCGCCCTCTAGAGAAGAACATCAACTTTGATGTCGGTGAGAAGAGCAAAGTCGAGCCGCAGCATCTGTGCGAGAAGTGCAGGCAACTGGGTTTCTACTGTTGACGCATCAACTGAAGATTGAATTGAAACGTTGACAACGAACATCGCTCGGAATGTGATGTCAATGGAATGTCAATGGATGTGTGTGGAACGAAAACGTTGTAAAGTATAGCACTATGAAACTTAAAGCGGAGAACGAAGACCTGCATGCGTATAGTGCTTTGGCATATCCCCTCAATAAGCAACACTGCAAGACACGTGCAATTCAACCGGTGTAAAATGACAGAATCTTTGAAATAGCTTGACCGCACATGCAGTGAAATTTCGTCAATTCCTCGAGAGAGTGCGAAGAACGTATACGCACTTTCCCGCTGACGTGGCTCTAGCGGCTTACCGAGCCGGACGTTTGCGGGGTCGGGGCGGTGCGTCCCCGTACTCCTTCCCCTCTTCGCGACTGGGACGTTGACGATAGATGGCTCGTCGACGATTTGATCTACGATCCGATGGACCGCCGCATGAATGAACTGGATGAAAAATTGATCGTAGACCGAAGGAGTGTAAGGGATGTCATTATATAGGGGAGATGGAGTCGCAAGTAGACCCGCCTAGTGTCAGGGATGTCATTAGATAGGGGAGATAGAGTCGCAAGTAGACCCGCCTCTCCCACTCTACTTAGGCGAAGCAGACCAAGGAGCCTGTGGTTTCTTCGGTGTGCCTTGTCCGGAGGAGGAACTGTTCACAACGGACGCTGACTGGAACATATCGACGCAAAGGAACGGTGGTGAACCCACCCTGAATCAGAAGAGAACGGTCGCTCGAATGAGTGTGGGGTTTATCCCGCTCGACCGCTTCATGGAACGCGCACGGGAGTGATACCACGTTTCCGCCATCCATGGCTCAAGAGTTACACCTACTCGGACGCCCTCCTGCTTCGCGTCCTTTGGCCCTGGCGTGCCGTATCCCGATTCTTCCGCCCGAGCCAAATTACGAAGAACTGTGGCCGGATATCGACCTCACAGATCCTATGTGGAATGAAGACGCTCTTTCGGTGGAATCTTCGAGAGTAGACGGAGACGATCCGGCTGACCCGGACTATGTGCCATCGCCACGTACAAACTCTGATTCGGATCTTTAGCCCGGACAGCGTAGCATGTCCTTGACTTTTTATGGACTCGACCCATTACATTACTACAGCAGCCCCGGAATTAGTTTTGACGCATGCTTGAGAATGACCAAAGGGAATTTGGAACTCATCACCGACCCCGACATTTACCTCTTTGTCGAGCACATTTCAAACGTTCCAAATATTTAGATCATGTATTTGGACTGCAATAATCTCTATGGGTTCGCCATGTCCGAACCTCTCCCGACCGGCAAATCCGATTTTTAGCGACTGAGGAAATTGACAAATTCGACTTGGACTCCAAAATGACAGACGATGAATTGAATTATTTATTGGACGTGGACTTGGAGTATCTTTCACATCTCCACGACGTGTACAACAACTACCCCCTTGCACTGGACAGGCTGCACATACGACTGGACATGACATCTCCTTACGCAAAGTCCGTTTCGCAGAAAATTTCGAATAAAATCGGTAACGGAGTCGAAAAGTTGGTGCCCAACCTCTTCCCAAAGACCCGGTACGTCGTACATTACAGAAATTTACAATTCTATTTGAAAATGGGCATGTAATTGGCCAAAATTCATAAAATCCTCGAGTTTCGGCAAAGTCGATGGCTGAAACCATATATCGACTTCAACACGTCCAAACGGCAGGTTGCAAAATCTTCCTTTGAAAAAGACCTGTACAAATTAATGAATAACTCGATTTACGGAAAAACCATGCAAAATAACAGGAAGCATCTTGCCGTGAAAATTGCCACAAGCGCGAAACGAGCCAAACGTTTCGTGGCACGATCAAACTTTGAATCATACAACATAATAAACGAAGATCTGACCGTTATAAAATTGACAAATTCCAACGTTTACCTCAACAAGCCCCTTTACGCCGGCATGTGCATTTTGGACATTTCAAAATTAAAAATGTATCAATTCCATTACGAACATATAATACCCCTTAACAACATGGCCTGCAAAATCCTTTTCGCAGACACTGACAGCCTTTGCTATCACATCTTCACAAACTATGTATATTTGGACATGCAGCACAATATGGACGAGTACGACACGTCCGATTACCCCTGTGAGCACTTTCTGCACAACCGCTCCAATGCCAAGCTGATTGGCAAATTTAAAGATGAATGTAATGGGGCGGCTGTGGTTGAATTTTGTGGATAGTTTGTTGTTGGCCGGTGAAAATGAGAAATAGACGGCCAAGGGCATCAGAAGGGGTTTGTCAAAAAGAGTATAAGACACTCAGATTACAGAGAATGTATATTCTAACTACAGTGGCGTATCCGGGACATTCTCGGGGGACTAATACCCCTGGTGGTTTGGCTTAAATTGAGGTATGTTCCTGGTGGTTTGGCAGAAATTGAAGAATGTCTTAGGTGTTTAGGCCTACCCACCTACATTTGCATCTACTGGTTAGTTCCTCCCACGTTGTTCTATCTCGTGACGATGAGAAGGCCTACTATCTAAACTTAGAAATTCCTACGAGTTCTGCGTCGTTAGTTCCTCCCACGTTGTTCCATGTCGTGATGATGAGTGTCCCTTCCGTTGGCGGTTAAACAACCGTGCTATTTATTCCGTTAACTTGTGATTATGAATGTACGCCGACCGAGTATAAAATAACTAGGCGTGACCGGGAACCCTGACACAAATTCAGACAAAGCGTGACAGGGTCTTTTCAAAAACATATTCGACCGAGGTGTGACAGATTTTTATGAAGATGGGCGATGAACTACAAAATTTCATACAGAGCCTGACGAACGAAAGACCTGCGAATATAGGGAGAAAAGAACACGAGCTGGTGAAGATTCGCGAGAGGATTCGGAAGACAAAGGTAAAAGATCGAAAACAAAAGCAGCGAATGAGAGAGTTGATGGCGGCTCTTCGCGAGACAGCTGACGAACTGGCTTTCTTAAAGACCCAGGCCGTACGGGTTCGAAACGAGATCGAGGCGCTTGCCGATGACGTTGTTGATTGAAGTCGGCGATCGCGGGGCAGCATAGCAGGTCGAACTGTTGCCAATGCCGCTGCTCTGCTGGTTGCCTCTCTATCAAAACAACCCAAGACTGCTTGTGAGACACTGACTAAATCCGCCATCAACTGAATCTACTTCTTCACGAATAACTAATCAACCATCGGCAGCATCTACTTCTTCGCGAGTAACACTGACTAGCCCGGCATATTTAATTTAAGGCAGACAATTGACAATTGTTCAACGCAACGAGACGCCAGCGGCACATTCGTTGAGTCAACAGGGCTCGTTGTTCGGCCGCAACGACGCAGTAACCCGTTCAACACATCATTGCTATCATTTTTGTTAACGCTTCTGCAGAGTACTAACGTCTAAGCAATTTCTAAATGGCTTCTTTAATTCGTGATATCGCGAAATATTCGGATGACGCCATACATCTTGCTTTAAATTCAGTTTTTCTAGATGATGTCCTTTACAGGCAAATCTTCGAAGATAAATTACGTGAGATAAATCAAATTCTTGAAAAGCCGCCGAAAAAGAGAACTACAGAGACATATCGCTGAATCACAAGACACACACACATATTCAAGGAAGCGATAATTCCACAAATAAGAAAAAATCGATGAATGCGAGCAACATTTGATGGAAATGTCGAAGGATTGGACAGGTATCTTAATACAGATTTCGATGAATTTGATTTAACTGATCTACACCTATTAAAGGCAGCACATCCACGAGTACCACAAGAAGAACGGATGACGATTAACCTATACCTTATCGTAGCCTATCATAGAGGACAAATTTACACAAATGCCCGCAACTTCTTGCCTGAAGGTAACAACATTATGAAATTTTACAAGCAGGAATTTCAAATAAACTACGCAACAGTTCAGCGTTATATTCTTGTCTATTATGTTAGATATTAGACCTAGACTGGTGCAGGTGGTGTTTGGTGGAAGGATGGTGCTTGTGTGTGTGTGTGGATGTGTGTGAGGTGTGGTCTGAGCGGTTAGTTGTCAGTCAGCTGCAGGTCGAGGTTCGTGACATTCGTGCGCTTCCGAATTGGAATTCTTTATCATTCGCAATTTACTGCGTATTTAGAGTTGACTGCGAACTATACTTTGTCTTCGTCGTCTGTGAGAGACATTCTTGAATAACTCAGTTTGTTTATGAAGAATATATTACAACTGCAACGTGACCAGAAAGACGTTGGTCGACTTATCTACTTTGAGACTTATGGATGTATCAACTCGGGACTCCCTAGAGCTAAAATACGAGACCATACGAACTTACATCTAACAATATGCTAATCCAAATTTATCCTAGATTAATTTTGTGCGAGTTAAGTTTTAAACAATTATCTAAACACCACAATCGGATTCTGAAGTACCTAGGAACAGATATTCAACTTGCAGAACGACTAAAATTACACGGCGTCGTTTCTG
This sequence comes from Lumbricus terrestris, assembly GCA_949752735.1. Taxonomy (NCBI): domain Eukaryota; kingdom Metazoa; phylum Annelida; class Clitellata; order Crassiclitellata; family Lumbricidae; genus Lumbricus; species Lumbricus terrestris. The sequence goes on along the minus strand of OX457051.1, from coordinate 3,463,960 downwards.
CTCAGTCCAGAGTTCTTGACATCATTCCTATGCAAACTCAGCAAGCCCCAACAACTTTGAACCTCCTTCCAATTACAGTTGACCCAGACCATGACTACGAAGATTTCATTAAACCACAACGATTTATACTGGATGAAATGGACATTCAACAGTTTCTCTGAATCTTTAACACAAGGAATTACATTTTTCGGAGTTGAAAGGAACGATCAATATGAATCAAACACATGTGAAGATTTATGAGTTGCATAGTGTGTGTGTGTGTGTGTGTGTGTGCATATGTAGCGCCCTCTAGAGAAGAACGTCGTCTTTGACGTCGGTGAGAAGAGCAAATTCCACCCGCATCATCTGTGCGAGAAGTGCAAGCAACTGGGTTTCTACTGTTGACGCATCAACTGTAGATTGAGGCCTTCTCGCTTCTACAGATCTGGCCAAGGTCTGTGCGTCACCTGTGTGAAGAAAGAACGCAACCCGGGCATGCGCACATCGGCTCAGAACACCTTTATCGACGTGGCGTTTCCTGTGACGGAAACATCTGACGTGCATGGCATGCTGCTGGGAGAAGCGTCGCGTATGACCAGCGCTTTGGAGCACACATTCAGAGACGAAGGGTGAGTCTGTGTTTCTTACACATACTGTTTGGACTTAGAAATTTTTGCTCTAAATTATAGGTCTTAGAAAATTTTTGTCCTAAAATGCTGGACTTAGAAAATTTGGTGCGTGTATTTTGTTTGAACTAAGAAAATTTTACGATCTAAAATACTAGACATGTTTCTGTAGGCCGGTGAAATGGTACGTGGCGGTCGACGTGGCCTTCAAGCGACCCACGCCGGAAGGAGAAGTGCAGACGATTGGCTATTTCAAGTCCGTGCCGGTTACTCTGACTCACCCATAACAGATATCCGACCAGCTGCAAGCGGCAGTGCACCGAATCGACGAACTTGTCGATGTCTTCACAAGCCAAAATTCCGGGTGGGTAGTAAATGGTGTGGCCGAATTTAAGATTTGTAATGCAGTATTCGACCCAATAGGAGCATCCACTTACACTCCTACCCCACAATACATAGCCAATAAACACGCGACTTTGAATATCCAAAACGACGACGAATTCTGTTTTCTCTACCGCGTGTTGGCTGTGAGCCATTTCCAAAAAGATAATGCAAATAGAGTAAACAAATATATTCAATATGTGAAGGAGCTCCATACTGATGACACAAAGTTCCCAATGACCATTGAGCAGATTCCTCTCTTCGAGAGCCTGAATTCCGACTAGGCCATCAATGTCATATACTTCAATTCCGACGATAAGAGCTTTACACCTATGTAAGCCAATGCTCACAGGGGTAGGAAATACATTGCAACCCTTCTTCTTCTTGATGGCACTAAACGCCACTATATTGTAGTGCGAAATCTTTCCGCTCTCGTAATTCACACAAGGCCAGGTTATTCCCTTGTCCTTACTGTCTCTATTGCTTCACCACTGCTGCTGGGAAGCACGCTCACATGGACGAATGCGGCAAGCACGCCTTGCAGTCCGTGCGATATCCAACTGGCGAAAATGCCGAACTTAAATTTACAAACACACAACACGAAATGCCTGTGCCCTATGTTTTGTATAGCGACTTTGAAAGCTATCTATCTCCAAACGAATCGACCGCCGGAAAGTCGACCAAAATTATCGACACACACACACACACACACCTAGCGGCTTCTGCTGTTTGACCGTGTCTTCGTTTCCGCACTTAAACGACGCGCTTCCGTATACGTATTCGGGGCCAGACGTAATGTCCCATTTCTTTGCACACATAAAATCAGAACAGACACGCATAAATAAAATTTTGGCTATGATTCCTCTGACCCAGCAGCAGCGGTTAGATTTTGAATCTTGTAATGCCTGTCCTTGCTCTATCGCTTTTTCTGGACACAACAAAGTTCGACACCACTGCCACATGACTGGTACCTTTGTTTCTGCACTCTGCTCTCCTTGCAATCTGAAAATAAAATTTCGGAAGCCTACCAAGTCCAAGAAATGCGAAACATCAAATTATCTTCTTCCTGTAAACTATATGAAAAGGCCGTCGAAGGCTGTAAATAATGAATTCTGCGAAAAATTGCTGAACTCTATAGATATTTGAAATGATTATCTTGTTCACACATATGTTAGATGATGACCTGCATTAAAGTCAGAATGGCCTGAGGGTGGAGATTTGTTACCGGACAAGCGCTCAACGTATAATCGAAAAGGACTGTAAAAGTGTATTCGTATGGAAACCATCGTTCAACAAAAAGCTATCGATTGAATTCACCCACTCCCAACAGACGAACATAGTCACGTAACAGAGATTGAAGAACAAGAAGGAAAGCAAGTGGAATCTGGAAAAGTTCTAGGAATGCTGACTATTATATTATTTCTTATTTGCATTTCTTTCACTTTTCACTGAAAAAGAACTTCCAGCAGCAGCGATGCGGTCGTGACGAACAGTCTGGAAATGGTCGACTTTTCGGATGAGGATGCCCTTGGATTCGACGTGGATCTTCCAGACATACCTGATCCGGTCCTTGACGAGATCCTGGGACCCAGAATGACTCGAGCGGAAGCAGACCTCATCGTGCGTCAATTTTCTGCATGTCTTTAGGTCGATGCAACTTTTGTCGAGCATACAAGGCGATCAACTTGACGAACGGTCTCTGCGAAATCTGCCTGCTGCGCAAAGAGTGTGCGCAGTGCAAGTGCCGAAGACCTTCTCGCTTCTACAGAACTGGTCAGGATCTGTGTGTCACATGCCTGAAGAAAGGCCGCAATCCGGGCATGCGCACATCGACGCAGAACACCTTTATGGACATGCCCTTTCCTGTGCCCGAAACAACTGACGTACATGGCATGCTGCTGGGAGAAGCGACGCGCATGACCGAGGCTCTGGAAGCCACAGTCAGCGACGAAGGGTGAGTTTGTGTTTCTTACACATAGGCTACAGTTTGGACTTAAAAAATTTTTGCATCTGTAATTTGGACTTAGAAAATTTTGATTCTGCAATTCTTACAATTAGAAATTTTATCACTGTATTTCTTGTACTTAGAAAAATTTTCGATCTAAAATGTTGGACTTAGAAATTTTTCCACTAGAAGATTGTTTGCAAGCACAATTCCCTGGCGTTTGGACTTAGAAATTTTCTGTTAGAGCAGCTCAATTTATCTACTTATTGAACATAGCGAAACTATTCACTGCCACAGTAGGACTTAGCCGATTCGTATTCAGAAAAAAATAACGCTGTTTCTGTAGGCCGGTGAAATGGTACGTGGCGGTCGACGTAGACTTCAAGCGATCCACGCCAGACGGAGATGCACAGACGGTCGGCTATTTCAAGTCCGTACCGGCTACTCTGTTGCATCCGTGGCAGATCCCCGACCAGTTGCAAGACGCCATACATCGCATCGACGAATTGGTAGACGTCTTCACGAGCCAAAGTTCTGGGTGGGTGGTAAATGGTGTGGCAGAATTTAAGCTTTGTAATGCTGTATACGAACCGACAGGGGCGTCCACATACATTCCCACCCCGCAATATATCGCCAATAAACATGCAACTCTGAATCTTCGCAACGATGATGAATTCTGCTTCCTTTACGCACGCTGGCTTTGAGCCATTTTCAAAAAGATAACGCTGATCGAATAAGTATCTACAGGCGATATCTGGATAAGCTTGAAACTAAAGGCATGAAGTTTCCAATGACCATTGATCAGATTCCTCTCTTTGAATCCATGAACCATGACTACTCAATTAATGTAATGTATTCAAATCCGGATGACAAGACCTTTACTCCCCTATATACCAGTGCTCACATGGGTAGGAAACACATTGTAAATCTTTTGCTTCTTGACGATGGTGCTAAACGCCACTACATTACCATACGCAATCTTGCTGCTCTTCTAAGGAGAAGAAATTCTGGCACTAACAAAATTTTTCCTTGTCCTTATTGCTTGTACTGCTTTGTCACTGCTGCTGAGAAACACACACACATGGATGACTGTGGCAAGCACGGTTTGCAGTCCGTGCGATATCCGACGCCTGAAAATTCAAATCTCTCATTTACAAACACACAGCACGAAATGCCAGTACCATATACAATTTACAGTGACTTTGAAAGCTATCTCTCGCCAAACGACACTGCGGCTGCCGGCGGCGCCGCAAGAAAAATTCTTGATACGCACACGCCTAGCGGTTTCTGCTGCTTGACCGTTTCTTCCTTTCCGCACTTAAATGACAACAAGCCATACACGTATTCGGGGCCAGACGTAATGTCCCATTTCTTTGCACACATAAAATCCGAACAGACACACATAAAATTTTAGCAACAAACAAACCAATGATTCCTCTTACCCATCAGCAGCGGCTAGATTTTGAATCTTGCACTACTTGTCCATCTTGTTCTACCACTCTAACATCTTACAACAAAGTTCGACACCACTGTCACATGACTGGTAACTTTGTTTCTGCTCTTTGCTTTCCTTGCAATCTGAAACTTAAATTTCGAAACCCCCACCAAATCTAAGAAAGACAAAACTGCAAACTATCTTCTTCCTGTCATCTTTCATAATCTTAAAGGATACGACTCTCATCTTATTCTCAAAAACATGACAAAGGAGTTTGCAGCGCAAGAAATAAATGTAATAGCCACAAATATGGAAAAATATCTTTCGTTTGAAGTGAATAATATACGCTTTTTGGATTCCCTTCAATTTCTAAACTGCGGTTTGGACGTGTTAGTAAAAAATTTATCGAAAGAGGACGATTCGAAATTCAAACATTTGCGACGAATTTTTCCGGCCGAGTACAAATTGCTTTTGCGTAAGGGGGTATTTCCCTACGAGTATGTGACTTCGGCCTGCAGAATGACCGAAAAGACTCTGCCTCCCAAAGGCTGCGTCTTCAGTAAATTGACGGACGAAGACATTTCACAGGACGACTACAAATATGCTCAGAAAATTTGGCAGACTTTTAATATGACAACTATGCAGGACTATCACGATCTGTACTTGAAGACTGATGTCATTTTACTGGCTGATGTCTTTGAATCTTTTCCTGCTATGTCCTTGGACTTTTACAAACTGGACCCGCTTCATTATTACAGCAGCCTCGGACTTAGCTTTGACGCGTGCCTTCGCATGACAAACGTAAATTTGGACTTGATCACTGACCCGGACATTTACCTGTTTGTGGAGCGGGGCATGAGAAGCGGCGTGTTGATGATTTCTAATCGATACGCAAAGCCCAATAATCCGTATCTCGCTCAAGGATACGACCCAAGCAGTCCAAACAGTTACATCATGTATTTGGATTGCAACAACCTCTATGGTTACGCCATGTCCGAACCGCTCCCGACGGGTAAATTCCGATTTTTGGACGAAGACGAAATTTCAGGCTTTGACTTGGACACTAAATCGACAGACGACGATTTGGGTTATATTTTGGACGTGGACTTGGACTATCCTTCACATCTTCACGACGATCACAACGACTATCCCCTTGCTCCAGAGACGCTTCACATACGGCCAGACATGATATCCCCGTACGAAATTTCGAATAAAATAGGTACCGGGGTCACAAAATTGGTGCCCAATCTCATGGCAAAGACCCGGTACGTCGTACATTACAGAAATTTACAATTCTATCTGAAAATGGGTATGCGTTTGACCAAAATTCATAAAATTCTCGAGTTTCACCAAAGTCGATGGCTGAAGCCATATATCGACTTCAACACTTCCAAACGGCAGGTTGCAAAATCTTCCTTTGAAAAAGACCTCTTTAAATTAATGAACAACTCGATTTATGGTAAAACAATGCAAAATAACAGGAAGCACCTTGCCGTGAAACTTGAGACCAACGCGAAACGAGCCAAACGTTTCGTGGCCCGGCCAAACTTCGAGTCGTATAACATAATAAATGCCGATTTGACCGTAATAAAATTAACTAATTCCAATGTGTTACTCAACAAGCCCCTTTACGCAGGCATGTGCATTTTGGATATTTCAAAAATGAAAATGTACGAGTTTCATTATCAGCATATAATCCCCATTTATGGTTCTGCCTGCAAACTCCTTTTCACAGACACTGATAGCCTTTGCTACCACATCTTCACACCCGACATATACACAGACATGCAGCTTCATCTTCACGAATGTGACACTTCAGACTATCCCTGTGAGCACTTTTTGCACAGCCGCTCCAACGCAAAAGTAATCGGGAAGTTCAAGGACGAGTGCAATGGGGATGCGGTGATTGAATTTTGTGGGCTCCGCTCGAAAATGTATAGTTTGTTGTTGGCGGGGGAAAAGAAAAAGAAAACAGCCAAGGGGATCAAAAGGGGATTTGTTAAGAAATGTATCCGACATTCGGAATATCGTGCTTGCATATTGGAGGAGAAACAAACTTCCTCCAAGTTCTGCGTTATCCAAAGTAAAAAACATGAGTTACATACCGTGGAACGGCGAAAAGCAGCTCTCTCCCCGTACGACGATAAGCGCTATCTGCTGAATTCGTCTGAATCATTAGCTTACGGTCATATAAAAAATTCCTGTAGTATAGTTCCATTGTATATAATTTGTAGTAAATTGTCGAACTTTGTAGTTATTTAGAATTAGTAGAATTGAACTATATGAAAAGGCCGTCGAAGGCTGTAAATAATGAACTCTGCGAAAAATTGTTTAACTCTATAGATATTTGAAATGATCTATGTAAAAAATTCTCGAACATTGTAAATAATGGAAGACATTTATGTGTATTAAAGTTTTGTGTTGAAAAAAAAATATCAACCTATCGTTTGTGTTCTTTCATACTTAGAAATTTTCTACTAGCATAGGCGCATGCTGATTGATTTCTCTTAGGAATTCTCACATTCTGATTGGTCGCAGCTTCCTGGGTTAGAATGGAACTCGCACGCTGATTGGGTGCTCTATAGAATTCTCGCATTCTAATTGGACGCAGCTTCCTGGACTATTGTGCATCTCGCTTCCTGATTGGGCTCTCTTAGGAATTCTCGCACGCTGATTGGCCTGCACATTTCCTGCCCTATAGCACGAAGAGCAAGAAAATTAGCATATTTAATTATTATATTAATTAATTAGCATAATAGTTAATTAGCACAATAGTTAATTATCATAATATTACGCCCCCCAGCGCCGATGATGCAATCCCGGGCGGGCGGGCCGCTAATTAGGGCTAGTAGATCCTTTGTTGCGCAAATTAGGGTTAGTTAATTACTAATAATAGCTAATTACTAATAATAACTAGCTAGTTAGCATAATTGATAGGATTAAGATAATCTAATTAGTATGATTACGTTAACCTAATTGACCTAATTAAGATAATCTAATTGACCTAATTACATAACTAATTATTAATAATAGCTAACTAATTACTAATTAATTACTAGTTACTATTAATACTTAACCGATTCAGCACCCGTCTATGCTTACTACTGACGTTGTTTGCATATTATTTGGTATGTACTCTTCACACGTGAAAGTAATCAACATTGTTAATTATATTAATAAACATATCGAAGCAGCCTTGCGAGTAGCTCTGTACTGATTAGCTAAGGTGACTACAATTCCTAATTTTCTGACAATTATTGATCAGAGACGAGAATTTTGACTTGAATGCTGAATCTCTCTGGTCGATATTATAGTTCCTTGTTTTTTTCTCTTGATCACACTCATTACGCACGTTGGATGACTGTTTATTTTAAAAATATGAATAATCTGAAAGAAACACATCCCCACACTGCATCTAGAATTTCTGCCTCATATTTTACTGTGTCTAAGTCAAATCAGCACTTATCAAACATTTCCATTGACCATACTCACAAGCAACTGAATGCACAGAGGTGGCATAGGCTTGACCAAAAAGTGAGGCAACTCTTATTCAATGGATTATGACTGGACCTCAGATAGTACAAAACAAGCAGGATGTTAAGACATGTTTGAAGCAGTGGTCATTTGGGCAATTTTCATCTGATGATTTGCTGTCCTTGGATACACAGCTGGGAAAACTGTTTACGAAACTGTCAAAGCAGCTCATGAAATATTAATAAACCAAATGAAATGAAAGTCGATTCCAAGGTGCAACTTCAATCTTGGAACCACTTCCAACTTTAGAACAAACCGACACAGTTCACATATAAACCTGCTCTAAGAAAAACAACGTGTACTAAGAAGGTAGATGGAACTTTGCCTGGATAATTTGGTGAGTCAAGTTCCATTCACTGGCATCAACCAGAAATACCGGTGATAAAACTCCACTACAGTTTCTCAAGCAGATATTTCTATCTCTCACAACCGTTCAGTTGAATTGACTGTTTGACCAACTTCTATTATTTTGTTGCTATGCAAAACTTCTGCGTATTGATCCTGGCAATGTAGGAATGACCTTTCCAACAAGTGATGATGGCATTTGAAAGCCGACTATTTACAGAAAGAAAATTATTGGATTCTACATGCAGGTGGGCATTATGTTCATTTGTCGCAACAAGGTAACAAAGAAGAAGCGGGGTGTTTTCCTAAGATTTCTAGACTTCGTAACACTTTCTTGAGGGTATTCGGTGTACCATTTCTTAGGTTTTGACAAATGTCATGTGCTTCATTTCGCATTTGATTGCTACACAAGTAGTGCAGAAAATAGGTATTATTTAAACCGTTTAATCAATCTTACGAGAACGTTCGTAAAGGAATGACAGTGGAGGTTGATGAATCGCATCTCTTCCATTGGAAGCATGGGGCACCAAGAAATAGAAAAGATAAACGGTTCTTGGAATGCTCCTGCATAGAAATGGCACGTCAACAAAATTGTTTAGGCTCAAGATGAGAAAAGAACCACAATTATGGATCTCCTGCTCCGGTTTAATGATACGCAAAGCGTAATTGTTACGGACTTTGCGCAAATCCATAATGGCTGTGAGAAATATGGGTTTCGAGACATGTGTTCCACAAACGTCGCTTTGTTACCTAATTGACATTGATATATATATAAATATATATATAAGTACAACATAGAAATCACGTGGCGATGGTGAAAAGAGATGTGCACAGCTGTGGTGACGAAAAATCCATTGATCAGTATTTCGTAGAAAGTGGCAAGTACGGAGACACCATAGACCAATTGCGACTGAATGACCTATTTCTATCATTTTGGTTACCAAATACAGTGGTGTGCAGAAGTCTGGAACCACCTCCTAATGTTGACATTTAAATAACCTTCCGACCTTTAAGTGTAATTTTTAATCATACCACTACTTTTTTGTGTTTTTCATTATTCGCTTTGAAGTCAGAATGGCCCGAGGGTGGAGATGTGCTTTGGACAAGCGCTCAACGTCTAATCGAAAAGGACTGCAAAAGTGTATTCATATGGAAACCATCGTTAAAAAAAAAGCCATCGCTTAAATTCACCAGCTGCTACCAGACGATCGAACTGCCATCTTGATAAAGAAGACTACTTTCAGCTAACGGGCCAAAAAAACTTCGGTTAGAACGATTTACCGTGCAGATTAAAGATATGTCCACTATGGACCACGGACGCACCGGAATGTAATACGCTGGTAGTCGAGCTACAACCGCTCCTCCCTGCCTTCACCTCAGCCGCCGACTGGGGTGAAGCATCAGCAGTTGCAATGGAGTTGACCAAGCCACCGGACTTGCCTGTACTTTCAGATGACCAGGCCTTCGACCCGCCTCCCCTGCCACGCTGGGACGAAGAGGAGAGGGAGCTGCAGGGACTGGTGGACGCTCTTCTTCCCCTGGTCCCCAATTTTCTGTTGGGAGTTTGACAATTTGTGCTCCAAATTGAACAGCAAGACGATTCAAAGAAAGCAGGAAAACGTATTTCTTCTGAACATTGTCACCTTCTAAAAAGCAAAGTGAAAAATTGGACGTTAATAAATCTACTTTTGAATGTTTGCTTCGCATCATCTTGTACGCAGATATGCTAGATGATGACCTACATTGAAGTCAGAATGGCCTGAGGGTGGAGATTTGTTTCGGACAAGCACTCAACGTATAATCTAAAAGCACTGCAAAAGTCTTTTCGTATGGAAAACATCGTTCAACAAAAAGCTATCGCTTAAATTCATCCACTGCTACCAGACGAACCGAGTCACGTAACAGAAATTGAAGAACAAGAAGCAAAGTAACAGGAATCTGGCAAAGTTCCAGGAATGTTGACTATTTGTTTCCTATATGCATTTCCTTCACTTATCACTGAGAAAGAATTTCAAGCTCTTCAACGAGACACCAAGAACACGAGAAGCAGCTCTTTAACGAATCGATCTTCTGGAAACGAATTTTGGAGGGGCCTTAATCTCCATCATGCCAACGGGAACTACATATTTGACTTGTGTCGTGAGTTAAATAATTTGTATATATTATATTTTAGGTACTCTCATACATACAACGCCCGAAGACGTTTGACGCATCATAAACGGCTGAAGTATAGTTCGAATGTAGGGGTTTCTCCATCGGACAAGCACCAGAAAGCCATGATGGTCCGTCGCGTAATGGAAGCGACGAATCTCCTCGAAACTGGAAACGCCGAGATGGATTTTGAAATCGGCGCAGACCTACTTCCGTTGGACGGACCGGAATCGAACACGCTGGTAGACGAGCTACAACCGCTCCTCCCTGCCTTCACCTCAGCCGCCGACTGGGGTGAAGCATCAGCAGTTGCAATGGAGTTGACCAAGCCACCGGATTTGCCTGTACTTTCAGATGACCCGGCCTTCGACCCGCCTCCCCTGCCGCGCTGGGACGAAGGGGAGAGGGAGCTGCAGGGACTGGTGGACGGTCTACTTCCCCTGGTCCCCAATTTTCTGTTGGGAGTTTGACAATTTGTGCTCCAAATTGAACAGCAAGACGATTGAAAGAAAGCAGGAAAACGTATTTCTTCTGCGCCAGAGGAGAACATGGAGACTGACTAGGTTCCGATGCCACTGCATGAGCGAAGTCTGGCGGCGCTCTTCAACGACATGTTACCAGAAGAACTGTATGTTCCGCCGGAACCGGTAAGGACACCGATTCTGCCGCTGGAAACCGTAGACTTCTGCGGACAGATGGAAACGCACGCTGATCCCCCTCTTCTGCAGGACCCATTTGCATCGACGGAAGTCTATTGTCCGTTGAGCGACGGCAGGAGACAGCGTATACCATGTTTATTGGTATGCGTGTTTTTTTAATGGCTATTCGTCTGTTAACATGCACTACGCTTGCGCTACCAACTCCTACGCGGAGCTGCCGGAAACTGCAGCAGTCGTCCGCTATTTCGAGGAACTGTGCCAAGATTTCGAGGAACGTACGGCGTCTGCGTCGGTGAACTGTGCGGTGGAGGAGGAGTGGCAGATGACGTCAGCGTCCGACCCCTTCCGACCGAGCCGACGCCTTGCGGGAAAATCTGTCGACGACAACGAGTAGACACAAGACTGGGCGAAGCAGACCAAGGGCCCTGTCTGTAGTCCTTTCCGCGCACCTTGTCCAAGTTAGGAACAGTTCACGACAGACGTAGACCGGACCATATCGATGCAGAGGAACAATGGTGAGCCTACACTGGAACAGAAAAGAACAGTCGCGAGTATGAACAATGGGTTTACCCCACTGGATCGCTTTATTGAACGTGCGCGGGAGAATTAGGCAGCCAAGCGATAAGTAACAACGACATGGACGACTTTCTGGACCATTTGGACGTCAACGGATTCGGTAGTCGGGGTTCAGATGATGAAGCTAGCAATACGAGTAAGGAGCCACGAGCGCTCTCACCCATTTCCTCTGCGGCTGGAAATGAGTCGGATGCGGAAACAAGCGTCGTGTCTCAACCGCGAGATGCGTGGAGACCTACGTCGGGATTTTCGGTCCCGACGTGGAAAATGCACTCCACTGGATTCCTATTCCGCATGTTTGAAGGGATGCTAGAGAAGGGTTCCGTATTTCTAACCATCGATGAGATCAGCAGATTACGACAGGCAGTCCCTCCATTGGGATTGGAAGTGGACCTTCTCCCCGCAATGTTGACCACGGTACAAACGTTGGCGGGTGTACTTGGCGTCAGAGGAGCATTAAGAAGTTGGGGAAACCGAGAAAATCTCATCATGCTGGACGGACGTTCAAATCAAACCGGATCACAAGGAATACAACAGTTTGGACAGGCTGCTTACGTGTGTGAGTTCGGGCTGTGGAGTTTGGCTATACAAATTCTGCTGCGTTTTCGGAATCAGGCGATTCCACTGGGGGAGATGGCATTCCTCGTAGAAATTGGGGATATCTACCGGGATGCAGGGGTTACCGCATGGGCCGTTGATATAATTGAACATACGTTGTACTTCATAAAGCAAGCAAGCTGGGTCTGGGGTCTATTCCCAGAAGGGCATGTCCGCATCTGAAGGCCCGTAAGGAATTCAATTAGAGCTGGTAATGTTAATCAGACAAGTAAAAAGTTTTACGATTGTCTAGAAAGAACTATTAGTCGGTCTGATGAAGTTTAGTTTATTACTGTGTCGCTGTTTGTTTTTAAGACTACATTATGGATTTAGATTATTATGATTTGATTAGGGACACACAGCTATTGTAACTGTTTCTCTCTATGTTCGAATGTTGAGAGTGGGACCGTGTGTAGAGAATCTACCATTCTCCGTGTTTAACGACACTCCTGCTATTTCTCGTAAGTTACATATAACTGTGTGTGTAAGCGTGTACGACTGTGTGTTAGTAGGTATGTGTGGTTGTTGATATGGATTTAAGAAATAGGGAAGGGTAATAGCTGGGGAGATAGTATGGAATTTGCAAGTAACAGTGACTGTGCAT